>JADGKA010000253.1:0-28000 GCA_027604605.1 Borealophlyctis nickersoniae
GTATAGAGAGGCGCTCGACTGCAGCTTACTGGTGCTTATTGTTGTTTTAGTACTTTTTGGAGATCAAGTTGAATAGTAATTATGTGGTCCTGTTGGGTTTGGCACAAGCTTCGGCTTTCGCTATTCGTGACTTGGACCAAATGGAGTTCGAAAACGGGACGACGACAGTGGAGACTCAAGAACAAGTTGAAGGTGCTCCTGCCGCAGTCGCATCTGTGTGGTATGTCCTTCCCTGGACCAAGGCTCCCTGACACCTGAAGTCACCCAATCCAAGATACTCAATATTCACGGCTCGGGTGCTCTTCCAAAAAGCAGCACCAACCAAATCGTTCTGTTACCAACAGAGCGACTCATTCACATCCTATCGATGGCAATCCATTGATGCCCCACCTTCCGCTCATCCTCTTTCCCCACTTAAATACCCGTAACAGCAAAGGTAACCGGCTTCCCCGCCCCTGCCTTCTTTCCAACTCGAGTCATGATGCTTGGCTGCGGGGCAGCAGCCGGCGCCACAATCCGGGCTGCTGGTGTACTACCAGCCGCTTCCATGCGGTCCGAGTACATGCCGCCCGTCGCAATCCGCGACGACAGGGATTGGAAGCCGCTGGCGGGTGATCCATTTGTGATTCTGTGGAGGTGAACAAGGTAGTCTGAATATGGGCTAATTTCCGCATTTGCCAATTTTCTCGACAGTCGTGCAAGGGGGGAAGGGGCACTGTACCTGACAGTTCTCGACGCTCCTGCAATAGACAACCCTGGTTGAACTTCCGTCACTGATAATATTTTGCCTGATTTAAATTCAAGGGTATGTATGAGCACATTTCCAACATCTGCAAAGGATGGGGATTCCAGCTGCGCACCATCTGCAATCTGTCCATTGAATTTAGCGATCGCATTCAAGGCCGGTCCTCTGGTCTCAAACTTAATCCTCGCCACGCCTGTTGCTCGTCCTGCCCCATCCCGTGCAAGCTTAACATCCAGGATTCGGCCAAAGGATCCGAAGGTTGCCTTATTTCAAGAAGCAGCCAGACTGTCAGAGTTCACTGCCATAGTGACGCACCATCGCTTCCAAGTTGCAAAATCGTACCTTCAGATCCTCTTCAGACACGTCAGAGTGCAAATTGGTAACCTCAACTGTGGCCGAAGCAGTCCCACGAATACTCAATGGCTCCGCCGACCCATTTGCGGAAGTTGAACCAGCGACACCTCTTCCCGCTGCAAGCCCCGCCGAGTTTGCAAATAACCTCGCCCCAGAGTCCGTCATCCGATCCGACACCAATCCCCCTACTCTTTCGCGCATCGCGACGGTTTGCTGACCGCCACCGTTGAAAGAAGACCCTCCTTGAATGCGACTACGGAGATCTTCGTGTCTGTCGTTGACGATGGTACGCGGAGGAAGAGGGCCCCGGTACATATCGTGCTTCCATGGCTGGTCGAGATTGGCACGGGGACGATGATGTTTCTGTCGGGTCATTGTTTTGTTTTTGAGATTGGGGGGTGATTCTCTGCACGTGTCCGCAGAAGCCTGCGAAGCAACAAGGTCCCTACCGGGCCTACGACGTAGGGAGCTGGACGAGCTGCTCTCCTTCCGCCACCTGGACGTCCTCCTCGAACCGGGTGGGGCACTCCAGATGGTTTCCCTTTCCCTCCTCGTTCCGTCTTTATGATATCATCAAGGCTCTGAGATCAAAAAGCAACCATATTAGTCCGACCGCATCAGCACGGGAAGCGTGTGAATGATAGCAATAGGAAGGACTTACCAGGTTCAACTTGTCTACTTTACTCATTTTACAGAACTGGAACCCTGGGGAGGCCAAGCTGAAAGTACCTACGGTATTAATTGGTTGTGGACTGGGAAAGAAGTGGATCTCTCTTGTTTGTTGGTTGCGCGGCGATTGCGCTGGTGACTTGCTTCACTGCATTGGGAGGCTCAGGGGGCTTGTATATTGGGCATGGGCTTGGACCAATAGATTCGTTGGAGTATTTTTGACCCCGATCTCAAAGGCTCGCGGTTCGGGTTTCCTCGCTTGCAATTAAGAGGCCAGACTCGCTTCCCTCCACAACTTTGGGACAAGAAATCGCAGTACAAGAGTCAATAGCAACCAATATCCTGCATCAGCCATGCCTCCAGCAGTCAGCAAGAAGAAGACGGGCCTTGGGAAGGCTCTCATGAGAAGTCGTTTCACTCCAAATGCACACCATAACCCGGACGGCTCAATTAGGGTACGAGTGCCTGGCAGTTGCGGAAGTTGCAAGTAAAGAATCGCACTTGGCTGACAAGACGAATTCACGTTCCTTAGCACACGACAGAACTGGAAGACTCGGCTGTGACATGGATGCGCATGCAGTCGGTCACGGACGAGAACGACTTGGATGCATTCTTGAACACGGCTGAATTGGCGGGGACAGAGTTCACGGCTGGTACGAAGACTTCTTTTACTTGTTTGGAGGCTGTTCCATGGTCTCTGATATCAAAATTCCCGGCAGAACGGATGAATATCAAGGTGGTGACGGATACATATGTAAATCCCTTCCTCCTGACGCCAGAGAAAGAACAGGAGACTTTACAAAAGCATGAGGAGCATAAACACTTGCTCACCATTCCAAGAAGGTTGGGACCCCCCTATTGTGATTGTCGTTTGGGGGCTTGTTGCTGGATGTATGGTGATGTTGACATCCAACTCTTCCAGACCAGCATGGGACGTGCGCACAACAGCAGAACAGTTGCAACTACGAGAGCGGAATTCATTTCTTGATTGGCGCAGAGGCCTCGCGATCCTGGAAGAAGAAAAGGGTCTTCTCATGACTCCCTATGAACGCAATTTGGAAATTTGGCGTCAATTATGGCGTGTCATCGAGCGGTCCGACTTGATTGTGCAGATTGTGGATGCGCGGAATCCGGACTTGTTCAGGTCCACCGATCTGGAGTCGTATGTGAAGGAAGTGGATGAGAGAAAAAAGAATTTGCTGTTGGTGAATAAGGCGGATATGTTGACGGCTGAGCAAAGGTGTGGAACGAACTGCCGTTCTGGAGCTACAGAAGGAGTCATGCTGAAGTTTCGACTTGTAGGACTCTGTGGGCTGATTATTTTGAGAAGCACGGTATTCGGTACACGTTTTTCTCTGCGGCCCTTGCCAGGGAAAAGCTGGACAAGGAGGAGGAGGAGCGCAGAGCGAAGGAGGAGGAGGCTGAGAGGAAGCTTGTAGGCTCGGTATGCTCGTCTCGAATGTTTCCAACCTTTGAATTCATTTACTCAAGGCTTTCCGAATTTCAGGACGGCCGAGAACAAACGGATGACGTGGATGAGGAGGATGGGGAGGATGAGGAGGATGAGGGCTCAGAGGAGGGCTTAGAGGAGGGCGCGGAGAACGTGGAAAAGGCTGATACCGAGGAGGGAGATGGCACCGCAGTTGGGGCAGGGGAGGCACAGTCAGATGGAGGACTGGAGACCGCGGATGAACCAGAGCGAATCCGCATCCTTGGGGCACTGGAACTCATAGATATGTTTACTTCTGAGTGCCCGACATCGTTACGGACCGATGGTTAGTGCTGACCTATTTTCGGATTTACTCATGATTTTAGCTTACGTTCGTCTGTCATCAGATCCCAAAGCCAAGGTGACCATTGGATTCGTGGGATACCCTAACGTCGGAAAATCCTCAACTCTCAACGCTCTAGTGGGCGCAAAACGAGTGGCCGTTGCCTCCACTCCCGGAAAGACCAAACATTTTCAAACCATTCATCTGTCAGATTCCATCGTCCTTTGCGACTGTCCCGGTCTCGTATTCCCTTCGTTTGCGACAACGAAGGCGGAAATGGTGTGCAACGGCGTGTTGCCCATAGATCAATTGAGAGAATTTACGGGGCCTGCGGAGTTGGTGGCAAAGAGAATACCAAAGGAGGTCCTTGAGGGGACGTATGGGATTAAGATCAAAACAAGAGATGGAGAAGGGAGAGAGGTGTCGCGGCTTCCGACCGGAGAGGAGCTACTGAAAGCCTATGCCAGTAAGTTTGGTGTCCGAATCCTTGCTGAAGGGACGTTTTACCGATTGTTTCTTGTTGCATGATTCGTAGTCTCACGAGGATTCACGAAGTCAAGTCAAGGTAACCCGGACGAGGCTCGCGCAGCGCGGTATGTGCTTAAAGACTACGTGAATGTAAGTGACGCATAAAATATTTCTAGCGCTCAATCGCTTTCCACCCCCGCGCTGTTTCTGACATTGGATCATTGACATTCAGGGCAAATTGCTCTTCGCGCACCCGCCATCAGGCATCGACGCAACAAAGTTCAACGAGAATACATATAAGGATCCACGGTTCATAGCGCGGAAAGCCGCCGAAGAGGCAAAGGAAGCAGCGAAGCGCGCCTCTGGGGCCACCACCGGGGCAACAAAGAAGGTCTGCGAAAACACGTTCGCAGCGCATCGCGCTCAGTGGCACCTGACTGAGCATCTTATTCCTATAGCAATCAAAGCCCGAGACGCCTACCTCCCTTGACGCGGAATTCTTCTCCTCAACTCCCATCATTAGGGCCGGGTCGAAGGGCAAATACGCGTCGGCGGATGTGACCCGCACGAAAATGTACCCGCATCAAGGCGGGTCGTTAGGGTCTTTGGATAAATCGTCAAAGAAGGGTCATAAGAAGGGGAAGAAGCACGTCAAAGTTCGCACGCAGTGGACCAAGGAGTAGTAGGATAATGCCTTTCAGGAGATTGGAGCTGTAATATTTTCCTATTTATCTTTGCATTGTATGTAAAATGAGATTCATTTGATGTGCCTAGCGAATCTTGATGGGAATTGTCACTGCGACCGCATCGTCTTGGGGCCCCTGACACCATTCATTTGCTCGCGCTTGCTCCCTATCACATAGCGAAAGTGAAAGCACGCGATTGCTCCACAACTGGATAACCCCTTCCCAAAATTTGGGTTCCTATTTATTTACATATTTGCCAACGACTATCTACATTACCAAACACTTGTCATCCTTCTTTTTCTTCTTCTTCTCATCTGACGGAGTCCTTTGCCGTTGCTGATCCTCATGCCGTTGTTGTTGCTGGTGCTGTTGCTGTTGCTCCTGTCGTTGTTGGCGTTCATGGGAAATGAACGCATCATGCGCGGCGTTTTCCTCGTCCTGAAGTGACATGGCTAATGCAAGGCTGGTGGATATGGAATGTGATACGTTAAATGCGAACCCAGGAATTAAGACTTGCGGATGAGGCGTGGGGGACGTGGGTACTCACTCTCGGTCCTCGGAAGCCACCCCATGCACCTCACCGCCCCCGCCTGCGCTCAGCTCTGCATAATCTTCCCACCCTACTCCCAAGGCGCCTTTCGATCCCAACCCCGGTTGTTCCGCCGCGAATGGGGAAGGTGCACGAAAAGACCCATCCACGAATTCTGAATCACCGCCCACATCCCTCAACGTCTCCCACACCACCCCTTCCGCCTCCACGAAACCTTGATCCGTCACGAGCGTGTACAGACTCCCGTCCATGCGTTTGTGAAGGGTTAGAAAGTGGTTGTTGCGGAAGAGTACGGACAGTGAGGGTGTTGGGAGCGAGTCGTGGAGAGACGCGAGGCCGTGGTAGGTGAGTTGTGATGCGGTTGTCGAAAGAAATGTTTGGCATATCAGACCTGCATGATGTTGAGATCAGCAAATTCGGCGGACGACAAGCAAACGAGTAGTGCGTACCATCATGCACAATCTTTTCCTCCCTCTCCTTTGCTTTAATCACTTCCTCTTCCCCTTCTACCTCTCGCTCCTTCCCCTTCCCTCTTACGCGCGCCGCAACAGCCGCATTCACCTCATCCGCCTGACACACCATTTCCACAACCCGATTATAGCTTCCCAATTCGTCCACCACAACCCGCCAAGTCTCTGGATCCTGGGGGTCTACTACCCATCCATGGCACAATCTAACGTCGAAAATATCAAAAACAAGGAGTGCAGGAGTGAGTTCAAAAGAAAAGGGCGTGTCAAAACGCAAGTTGATTGTTAGGCCGGTTTGGAGAGTGGGGAGGAGGTTCAGGACTTCGTCCAGATTTGCGGCTGCATCGAGAGACGGTGATGCGGGTGTGGTTGCCGTCGGCGTGGTATTTCGGTGCATGGGTATCTGCAACGGAATGAGTTTACATTAGAAATTCATGTCAGTTGGCATAAAGAGCGAAAATGAACCCATTTTTGAAATGCCAATCTTACTCCAATTGTACCCACCTCAGTGCCCTCCCCTCTACTCAACATCATTTCGCCCAGTACGCTAACCAACCAATCGTACTCCACCTCTTCCCACTCTTCCCTAATTTGCAAGTCGCCCCTCAATAGCAAAACGTTGCACAAAGCTAGTAACGGGCAGGGGCCGTTCCGATTTTGAGTTATGACTTTTAAACGGCGAGACACATTCGTGTGCGGATCTGTGTAGGTAATAGGCTTAAGACGGTATGTTTTATCAGGAGCTTGCGAGGCGGAGGCTGGTTGGGGCGATGGTGCGCGTACGGCGGGCCGTTGCGGGGAAGATCCCAACGGAGGTGCAAATGCAGCAGCGGATGTGGTGACGTGACCCAATTCTTGATTATTGAAACAAAACAGTCGAGGTTAGGGTCCACATCACTCACCCGTGCTTCACAAGTAGAGGTGGGTGGCCGAATCAAACTCTCACCCTGCTCTCTACCAGCCGAGACCCAACGGGAATCGGAACTATGAGCCGCTGGTGACGGCTGTTCACCGTCAGGTCCTGTCTTCAAAACTTCCGTCAATGATACAATGGACGAGTGGTCTTGAGGTGGTGCAGCTCGAGCAGGATGATCGTCTTTGACAACCTCTATTTCGTCGTCTAGTGCCCTCTGCATGTCTTCCTTGACGTCGGGAGCAGCGCCAACATGCCGGTAGCCAGGCACGGCAACCACCGGTGGCACAACCTGAGAGTCACTAAGGGACAAGATATCCATTTTATGTTGTAGAGAGGCGGGCGAAGGTTCTTCTGAGTGCGCAAGCGAAACGGGGTCCTCGACGGGGTTGGGAGCTAACTGTGCTGCGGGCAATTTGTCGTCATTGGGGGGTTCTTCAGACTTGGAGGACATTGTGTATGTATTGGCCAGGGGCAAGCGTGTTCTCAGGAAATAACAGATATGATCTCCGTGAACGATCGTCGAAACGAGTAGGGAGGTTGGAGGAGGATACAATACAACAATATGGGGGCCCCCAAGAATGCAAGATGGTGCCAAGAAGGATTAGAAGAATTTGCAAGGGATGTTGAAGCGTGGCGCGCGCGATTGGATGGGCATGGTGGCTTGCGTGTGGCGGACATTTCGGACACCCATCATCTCGCCAGACGCGCGGTTTTTTACCCCGCAACAACAGCACGAGGCCGGATCTTGAAGACCATCTGATAAAACATTCTGCTGCACTCCACATGCCTGTCACTTACAGCTATCTAATGGCTTCCAGCATCGACCATTTTCTCACTGAAATGTTACCACCGTGAAGGTCCATTGCAACGCGACTAACTTACTGTACGTGTTACTAGAGCTGGAATTTAGCTCCAAAAGGGCGGTCAAACGCAATATGTCTAGTACGCGTCTGTCATGAAATCGACGCAACAAGAGAATTAGTCACAATCGCATGTGGACAAATAATAAGCATACCGGCAGATTGATTTGCGTGTCGCGATGGCTCTTTATCCCATGTTGGTTTTTTCGGGCAACCGTCAGAAACACGGATTGGAGCAGTTTTACATATACGCTCGTTCCAAGAACACGAGCTGACAGCGATAATACAAAGACTTTTTCAAATCTTACACTCCTGCTTTTGCGCAATAATGCATCCAAAGGCAACCCAAGTGCCCCCCCACGTCAATCTCCCAGCTTCCTTCCACCCAGCCACCCCTTTCCAAACTCATATTCCTCACCTACACCTGTGAAGGAGGCATATATTAGTGGCGATATCCGGAATGGGAGCAAAATCTTCGACCTTGCGGGGGTCTGTAAAACAGTACGTACCTCCCCATCCGGAACTCCTTTCAGCCGCATACACCCCGACAGCTTCCCAATACCAGTTGGCCCCTCGCTCCACCAAGCCCACAAGCCGCTTCAAATCCCCGATGCGTTTCTCATAATACACCTCCGGCCCTTTCCGGTCAATGGTATCAAAACCAGTCATTTTGAATGCTTCCTGTGCATGGTGTGCAAAGTAACGCTTGCCCTCCGCCATTTGTCCGGCACGAGTCAGACTCTCCGCTTCGCGCACCAAATCAAGGAGCGTGTTGCGAAGGTACTGATACCGACACTCAACGCTCATGGGCTCCGGTTCATCTGCATCGCTTTCCCAACGACGGATCAGACATGTACTAACAGTTCGGGAACGGAGATCGGTAGAACCGACGGGTACGCATGTCACAATTGTTCGAAGATATGGTATTGCGTCCCGTTGTACACCGTGCGCGCCGGGAATCCGGACCCGGCAATACACCGTTCGCGATTCTCCATTTAACCAATCTCCGAAATTGACGGCAAAGACTCCTCTGTGGTCGGCTTTCACATGAAATTGGCTCCTTACTCTTTCAATTGACGCGCCGTTGATGCCCTGGATCGTTATCTTGAATTCATCGAAGACGCGGTGCCTAGTTGTATTAATCGCGGTGACAATCCGGGGGTTCAGTTGAGCATCCGACTCCGACTCCAAGCAGGAGTACATGCCACCAGTGCCCCTGGCAATAAACTGGAGCGAGGCGGCATCGTGATCTCCAGTGACCCCAAAGGTGTGAATTGGAAGCGGCCTATACAAGTGTGACCAGAAGCGGTAAGAAAAAAGCTTCCCTTCATCTCGCAATTGGTGACCGGTTGAACGTCAAAACTCACCCAAAATTGCCCATCAAAAAATCGTTCATGAATGTGTCCTTCCCGAACTGATAGCCGTGATGGGATCCCTTCCCAACCACCAAAATTCCCACAGGAAGAGCCACTCTGCCGTCAGCGCTTGAACCCAAACTCCCGGCTACAACCTGCAATGTCTGAACAGCCGTTCGCAAATCGCAGCTGCTTGTGCCCGCATGCAGAATCATCAACTCATCAATCTTCTGCTTCACGGAATCTTTTTCCTTTTGCGTCGCAAGGGTAGACAGCGGAATGATCTCCACCGCCTCATTTGAGCAAGTCCATATGCCGACGCGATCGTAGGGATGTAAACCTTGGATCACCTCCTTAACATTTGCAATGAGCATAGGCAATTTGGCCCTCCCTTCCTTCGAATCATTCTCCTCCCGGACGTCCAACATCATGACAACGTCGACTGGGAGGGTACCCACTGGTGCCGGCAACTGTGGTTGACGCACACGCAAAACAGCATCGATAACTTTTTTATCATCCGCAGGTGAAATGATGCTGACCTCAGTTGAGCATGATATTAAAGGAGGAGGGATAACCATATCTGCAATTGAAGGCATTTCGGGTGCGTCTTGTTGAAGTGGAGATTCATGTCTTTCACAGGATGGGCTGCGAACACGTAACGGGAAATCTTTTGTAGGGCTGGAACGCTGACTCGAGTTCGATATCGGACTCAGGTTCAGATTCTCCGGGAGTGGAATTGCGCTGATGCTTGATGGGGTTGCAGTAGCGGCTGGGCTGGGGGCGGGAGGGTTCTGGGGTGTGCGAGGCCGTTCTGGCATGGCTGTTCTGGCCGATGAGGGTCCAGCCTCCACTACGGCTTGGTTAGGCACAGTCGGCACAATCGGAGCGGCAGCCGAGACCAACGAGGGGCCCGCCACGATAGGGCTCCCGTCAGGACGTGATTCTGGTCGACCTGGCGATCCGACAGCTGTCGGTTGATGCCGGGTGGGCGAGAGCGATGAAAAGCTGGGACCCGGAGAAGGTTTGCCTGAAGTGTACGGGGCTGAGGACTGTTCCTGGTCCACATTTGACACACAAACGAACGGAGTGGACGACACGGCCACAGATACAGGTGACGTAGGGGATGGATTTACCACAGGTGAGGATTCGGGCGCAGGATTAAACGGAGAAGGTCTAGGGGGTAAGGGGAAGCGGGGCCCAATGGCCGGTCGTTTACTGGGGGTTTCTGGGACCGCGTGGGTGACTTCCCTCGACGGATGTCTTTTGGTCCCTGCAATTTCCTTCGGTTCAAAAGGAGAGTCACTCGCGGGACGAGGATCGGGAGCGGGTTCAACAATGGGGGACGTCCTCGTCAACGGCGAAGAGATCGCGGTGCTTACAGAATTCGGTGTTGGGTACCCGCTCGCGGGGAACGGGGAAGGTACGTTACGGACTTGAGGCGAAGGCGCGCGGGTTTCGGAAAGATCGGGAACGTTGGTAAGAGACGATTCGGACTGCGAGTCGATAACCATTGCATCGTCCCCCTCGTCATCAATGACAATAGTGAGATCGCCAGCTTCCGTAGTGATATCGGCAGCTTCCTCGTTGATACGAGCCGCTGCTACGTCAGCCACCTCCATTGCGATATCGACCACTTCAGTCGCGACCTCGGCAGCCTCCTTCGTGGCATTGGCGATGTCCGGTTGTGGACTGGGACTGGCAATAACGATCGGCTGATCCGCTACCTTCTTTATGCCTTCTACGTTGTCCGTTTCTAGCGACTGGCCAGATGTAGTGCCGCATTTTTCCGAAGTGGACGCAGCTTCCCGGTGCGTGCTGAAAGCGATGCGGTATGTAAACGAGCATAGCTCTCACAAGGAAGTGCGTTGGCATATCACCTTTCTCTAACTTCAGACTCTCGTGTGATAAATTGAACTGTAACATTAACGCATCTGTGGACGCCTCCTAATAGATGGAAGGCGAAGTTGTGAGGATCCCACCAAAGGCCAGATACGCATATCCACACAGTCATATTTCTGACCTGAGGTTTCTTTGTACTCTAAACCAAACTGCACGATCGAGCCGTGTTCCAAGGGTACCGGTACCAACCCGGCAATCCTAGTGGAGGGGGTTGAATTGACGCCCAATCTGGTGCCACAACGGGACCCTCTGTCTGTTAATGTAAGCTGCACGAAATAAATTGCAGCTCTAGGTTGGTAAAAGGTCGTGGATGACCATACATCCGCCAGACCCGCAACACCCCTCCTGCGCGAAGCTACCCGCATTGCAAGACCGTCCGGGCCTTGCGCAGGTTGTGAGGAGAGGTATTTCCAGGGTCACAAAACGAACGTTTGCTGTTTTTGCATTGCAGAAACTTCACCTTTCCAGCCACACACTCAATGCGTGCATGATCTCGAGAAACGGTCAGTGTGTCAAGGTTCCAGAAATAACTAGATTCGCCAGTTTTTGATGCTACAACGGGGTCTTCCACAGCCATTGGCTTTGCGCGCGCGGCCGTCAAGACCTCAGGATTCCTTCCCACCCTTATTGTCCATGAACAGTTGGGCCCTGTGAGCGGAAATACTTGTGGGAAGAAGGTGACGGGTCCTGATAGTGACGCTGCAAAAACCACGTGGGTGGGATTGAGTGGGGCGACCTGGGACGGTACTTCAGCCGGCTTGTTGGTTTTGTGCGCCATTTTCGTAGGCGTTGCATTGGTCGTCGGCCGAGGCATTGGTCTGAGGCGAGATGGGAAAGAGGTGGGGAATTCCAGAGCTGGAAAGGCGAACACTCAAGAAGGATTTTTCACCGGTCGGACAATCAATCCAATTTGGGACAAAGTGGTTGACCAAAAAGCACTCTAGCCGCATTCGGATATAGTGGCAGATGAACTCCGCCGCGCCGTCTTCCAGCTCTTCCCCCTCCCCAAGTTGCTGTAGATCACTCAGACACAATTGAATGGCACAAAGGAGGGTTTTGATATCCTCTGGGACACAATAGTTGCAGCATACAATATTAGAGCTCTTGTTGGGCACGTTAGCCCTAAATGTGCCATGAGTATCCCGAAAAATAATCTGCAACAACACCTGGATTGGCTACGGAAAGGAAGAATGACCGCCCCGGGAGCAACTACTACCACACGGTCTTCCTCCGGAACTCATTCTATAGTCCAGTCTCTTGACATCACCTCCCTGTCCTCCGCCGCGACGGTGTACTCTCAAAGCAATAATTCCGACCGTCCTGGTTCTTCAGGCGGGCGGTTCAAGCCAGCCGCGCATGCACCCTTATGCCCGTCGTATGGCTCAACTTCTCCTCGCTCATCCTCCCAGCAACAATCAAACCGCTCGTCATCGCCTCACCAGGTGCCCATGGGGGGCCTAAGACGACCTGCATTCAAAGCTTTCGGTCAGGTAACCCGTCCTGTACCGGTGGATAACTACCCCAATAACCGGAACTCTGTGAGTTACGCGCGTGGATATGAGGGAGACAGAGGGCATTTGGCAACACGGCGGCCATTGGACTTTAAAGATTGCCAGTATGCGTACATCGCTAACGACGATGTGTTGCAACTTGACCAGTCAACAGATTGTTCCGATACGTCCTTGTGCGCACGGGATGAAGTCGGTAGTGCCGCAGAGGAAGCATCATTTCCAAGTAGAATTCACCCAGCAAATCCATTCTATCGATTCCGTTTTGTCAACCGAAACCTTTCGTCCCACAGCTTCCAAGATTTCTCCTTCATCTTCGTCGATCCGACCGCCATTGCTTCCACAGCAGGCAGAATCAAATTTGGAGCATTCTGATGCTGAGGAAGTTATTGATCTTACAAAAGAAACCACTGTCATCACCAAAGTTAAAGAACGATTCCGTGTGGCCAAGAGAAAATCAGACGTGTCGGATGAAGGTTAAATTATCGTTTGTACACACCGTCCAACGGGCTTGCGACTGAATGGTAAACTCGTTCCGCAGATTCGAGTGATTTCCAGGAACCATCGTATAAAACCCCGAAGGGTTCCCGATTACAATCATTTCCACTGACTAGCGCACAACGAAAGAAACCGAAACGTGAAATTCCTTGGACAACTCCAACTCGGCATCATTCCATCAATTGTGAGGTTGAAAATTCGTAACACTAGCCGGTACCTGCGGTACTAACTCGATTCTGGTTCAGCCGAAACGCATACTTCTCCGAACAAAGACGAAAATGGGGATAAGTACTCCGACGATGATTACTTGATGAGTGCACTGGATTTGGTATGTGTAGGAATGATCTATCCTATTGATTCTCTCAATTGTAACGAGTGCCTTTGCTAGGAGGCAATTGAACAACAGCAGTGCTACGCGCTTTCGGGCGTGTCTCACCAAACTCCTGGATCTGGCGCAGCGGCTTCGCGACCGTCGGCCAGTTACAACCCCGGCTCACCAGCACTTTCAATGAGTCGTAACCCTAGCAATCCATTCACACATGTCAGTTCCCAAATCGAACATTTGACCGTGCCAATGTGTTGATCAATATTCATTTAACAGATGTCAAAACGCGAACTGTTGGAACTGCAAGGACAAACGGATGCTGAGAAGAAGAGCGTGTCGGACGAATTGGTGGATTTGATGCTGGACAGCACTAATGATAATCGCATCGAAGATTTGAAGCATCAAAGGTGCGGTGCTTCTGTCGGTTTTCGCACTTCCTGTCGTATCTCTCCCTCACTAAGACGGTTAGAGCTCATTTGCATGAAAAATTGGAACAAATTGCAGAAGCCCTCCGCTCGAAGGTGAATTTCTAGTGAAAAGCGCTCCCGCGTTGCCTTTGTCTTTTTCAGTGCTGAATCCTTTTCCCAGGAAACGACGGACTTCGCGGCCCCTCACCGCCCTGTCAGCTCCCCAAGATCCGCTCCTCGGCCGAGAACGTATCCAGAACCCTATCTGGAGTTCTCCTCTGGTCCATTCGCACAGTCAACAACACCGGCGAACGCGGCGCGGACGCACGGTTCTAAATCATGGTCTGCCCCGAACGTCAAACCAAAAGCAGTGTCCTATCATGCCGATGACGACTCATTCATGGAAAGAAAATCGTCCCCAACTCCCATGCGAGGTTCAGGAACCCATGTTCCCAACTGGGGTGGAGATGAGTACGATGTATATGACAATGGGGATGATGTTTGGAATACAGATTTGTATGATGTGGACGAGTATCAACCCACGAAGCCTAGCCTTTCTCATGGTATGTGGGTTCTGACGCAGTGTCTGTCAAAAATGATATGAGAATTGCTCATGCACTGCAGGGGAACTTTCAGGGGCATCCGAATTCGAGAAATACCCATGGTCCAGGGATGTCCAGAAGGCGCTTACTGGCGTTTTTAAGCTAAAGGAATTTCGGCATAACCAGGCCGAAGCCATCAACGCTGCTTTATCTGGAAGAGATTGCTTCATTCTGATGGTACACTATTTTTGTCGATACCCCTATTTTTACAACAGTTGTCGTCTTACCTAGTAAAATTTCAGCCTACCGGAGGCGGAAAAAGTCTCTGCTACCAGGTACGACAAGATTTCAGGACTGTCCTGCTTTTGCCACCCAAGTTTTAATTTCCACAACTGCCTTCAGCTGCCAGCCTGCTGCAAGAATGGTTCGACAAAGGGAGTTACGGTATGCCGCATGTTTAGCGATCTATGTGCAGACCCTGGTTTTGATAGTGGAACCGGCGAGTTGCAGATGGTCATATCGCCTTTGTTGTCGCTCATGGAAGATCAAGTAAGACGCCTGGTGAAAACTGGCATTTTGACTCTGATGCTAGCGGGAGAGCAGCCGCCGGAAATGAAACAATGGGCCTTTGCAGGTATGAAGACATCGTGGCAGGCGCAAATGCCATTCGACTAACTACATGGCTGTTGACATATGTATTTAGAGCTCGAGAAGCCAAACCCCGAAATGAAGCTCTGTTACGTTACTCCCGAGATGATGAATAACAATAGACGATTCCAAAGGGCTTTAGACGGCCTATATGCCCGCGGCAATCTTGCTCGGTGAGAATGGATCCGCTCTCCGTCAGATGGATTATGACACTTATGTTACATTCAACTTAAAGATTTGTGGTGGACGAGGCTCATTGCGTGAGCCAATGGGGACACGATTTTCGGCCCGACTATAAGGTGCGCTGCCCTCTTCCGTTTGATTGCCAATTTGAATGGCGATTCTTAATGGGTTTGGCGCAGGAATTGGGGGGCTTAAAACGAAAGTATCCGAAAGTACCCATCATGGCCTTAACAGCCACGGCCAACGACAAAGTCAAACGCAAGTTTAAGTTTGAGTAATGCAGCTTTTCACCCGTAGTTGGCTTTCTCACCCGCCTCTCGCTGGCAGTGGACATAATTCAGTGCCTGGGAATCACTAATTGCGCTGTGTTCAGCCAAAGCTTCAATAGAGCAAACCTCAGGTATGGAGGAGTCATCCCAGGTCATTTGGTCTCTCTTCCGTATACTAACATGCTCTCTCAGTTATGAGGTCCGGCCCAAATCAAAAACCGTAGTCGAGGATATCGTATCCTTTGTGAACACATATTACCCTCGCAAATGCGGGATCATCTATTGTAGTTCGCGGCGAGCTTGCGAGGAGATGGCCGAGAATTTGAAGGTTGGTAGTCGAACCTCATTTTTTGGTTTCACGATTAAAATTGCTTGTTGGGGATTTTAATTTCTGGAGCACACAGAAACGCGGCTTAAAAGCGGCATTTTATCACGCTGGTCTGCAAAAAGCGGACAGATCACGTGTGCAGGAGGAGTGGGCCGACGGAATTGTCCATATCATTGTCGCAACTGTTGCTTTCGGCATGGGTGAGACTTTTGAGCATGTGGTATTATTATTGAACCTGTTTTCTTAAGCGGCCGTTTGCCAGGAATCGATAAGGCAGATGTGCGATACGTTATACACCATAATTTGCCACAAAGCTTGGAGGGATACTATCAGGTATTTTGGCCATCGCTGGGGGCTTGCATGTTCATAGCACTTGTGATGCTCACCATGCCATGCTCTGTAGGAAACAGGACGTGCAGGTCGAGACGGAAAGGAGTCCGTGTGCATATTATATTACGCTTACCGAGACAAAACGACGGTATAGTCTGGCTTTGCAGCACAGCTGGCTGTCGTGACAACCCATGACAAGTTTGCCACAGATTGAACATCTAATTGACAAAGGGGAAGGAAGTTATGAGCAAAAGGAGGTTCGTCTCGAAAGTCATTTCACACCATCCCAAGAGGAGGAGAAATGACAAACCTTTGATTTGCCAATGCTTTCTCATGTGCTGATCAGAGACAACGTAATAACCTTCGACAAATGATTGCATACTGCGAAAATCAGATCGAATGTCGACGACAGCAAGTGCTGGCGGTAAGGTCCAGGCGAAGAAAACGCCCCCATCTTCTCTAACTCAACCATCAAACATATCTTCAGTATTTTGGAGAAAGATTTGAAAAGGCTGCCTGCCGCAGAACATGCGATAACTGCCGGAGCAACGTGCATGGTGTCACCAAGGACATCAGGCAGGATGCGGCAAACATTGTCCAGCTGGGTATGTCCCCGGGCAAAACTCTAGGATTTTACCGCCACCTTTCTCACACCTCGTTTGCCACCCAGTGACATCTATTCAAAAAGAGAATGTCACTCTTAACCATTGCATGGACGTATATCGCGGCATGAAACATGCAAAAATCATTGAACGGGGGCATGATAGGCTGCCGATGTATGGCAAAGGTGAGCTTGATATTGCCGCCTGTAACAAATGGAAGACTTTAGACTAAGGGACGCGTTACAGGAAATGTATACAAAAAGCAGGAGCTCGAGCGACTGTTTCGTTTCCTAGCACTGAAGGAGATTCTGAGCGAGCGAACCGAAACCAACGGTCAAGGTTTCGCAGTTTCATACGCTATGGTATGATAGGCGTTCAACAGAAGTCCCCATGTTGCCCGAGCTGGTGCTGATTGTCATCATCCCGTAGACTGGCAGAAACGCTTGGAAGGGCACCCATGAACCGCTTCTTTTCACATTTATAGAGGAAGATGCACCGGAGGCTGCGTCTTCAACCAAGAAGGCGGCAAAGGAACCGAAGGAACCGAAGAAAAAGCGGCTTGCAAAGAAAAGCAAGGAATCGTCCACGCCTACGGAGGAGGATACTACCGAAGTCAATGAATTGAACGACCGCTGTTTCGAAGAACTGAGAAAGCTGCGAAATTCGGTGGGTTTCGTCCTCGCTATTTATATTTTTTGTGGAATCTTATTATTCAATGGTCGACATGACCGTCTACCTTTACTCAGATGGTTGCCAAGTATAATGTCCCGCCCAGCAGTATCCTCCTTGACTCGACGTTGCTGGAGCTGGTGAGTTACTGTGCACCAGTTTCCTTGGTGCAAAAAAGATTATTGACTGCGTTGATTGGAATGTAGGCAAAGAAGTTGCCCGAAGGTATCCGCGCTTTCCTGGATGTTGCAAATGTTGATGATGACAAGTACGAAAGATATGGGGCTCCGTTTTTGGAAGTGACCAAGCGGTATGCGCAGGAGGCGAAGGGTAGCAGGCAGAAGACAAGGTAGGTGTGGTTCCTGCATGACACGCACAAAGGGGTGTTGCGTAAATGTCCTGACATCGGTTGCGCAAATAGCACGACATCACCGCATTTTTCGGCTACAGTGACTACCAAGAAGAAAGGTAACTGGTTTTAGCTGACCATTTTCGATTCGGTTTGCTCAACCATTCGTTGAATTCAGTCACAACATCGACCATTTCAACAACATTTGCATTCAAATCCAGCGGGAATGGCAAGAAAGCTGGGACAGGAGCATCGGGGAAGTCGGCGAAGACTGCTGTAGCGGCGAGGCCGAAACTTCCATCGATGCAGCTTACTAGGCGCAAGTAAAATCTTTTCTGATGGGAAGAATCGTATGAGCTGCTTTCGCGTTTGCGCATCGTTGGATGTGGCAGTCTTCCGGCGCAGTGTGATGTTGTGGAGCATGAACGATGCCAACAAAAATGCCAACAAAAATGCGCTCAGCGGCTGCTGGCAGATCGTTTGGAGCTTATTTTGGACCATATCATGCCCAGAAATGGGGGAAAAGAGGCTGAACAAAACCATGAACCAACCCCCAATACGATTAGATCCAGCTTGACTGGGCAAGAAAACCCCCACCAGAAGCCAACCCCCAAAGAGAAAAGCAAACCTGCCCTCGTGAATTGATAAACCCACTGCATTTGTTTGTATGAACACCCTTTTTCGCAACGCGGGAATGAAACGAGGCACTAGATCCGCCAATTGTTTTATATGGGATGGGACGTTGAACAGTGTCAAGCACCCGTCATCTCCACGGCAGGAGAGTAAAAAGCTACCTTTTATGTTGTGGTTTTGATGGAGGGAGAACGGAGTTCGGAAAGGGTGTTTTCGCTTGTGTTGATTGATGTGGTTATCTCATTTATCGCAAGAGTCCGCCAACGCTTTCGTCGACCCGGATACCCGTTGCTTGTGACGGTATCCGAACGCTGGGTCGCAGTTTTCTGAGTTTGGACCACTGGTTTCCATACCACACGTCCTCATCCAAATGTCTGCAAATCTTCGTTTACTTCCCTTACGTTGAAAGGAAAAACAACGGGATTCCACGATACATGTCCAAAGGTCTTTTTATAAATAAAATACAACCATGGAAGTCCCCATTGCCACTTGTCCCATCATAAAGTGTTACAATTCTGTTAACCAAGCTGACAGAGTAGCCCTTCCATTGTCCCTGTCCTGATACTCCCTTTGATTATTTAACCAGGTTGACAGATAGCCTTTGCAGCGTCGTTCAGGAAGGCGCAGGAGCATGAGTCCCAAGGGTCGGTGCAGAGCATGCCGCGCGGGAGGCGTGCGACGAGGTAGATCTGGGAGGGGGTGAACGAGTGGGTGAATGTAATGGAAATAACGGGAAGGTTTGTGTTTGCTAATTTTTGCTTACCTGGGCTGATAGACCCATGGTCAAGATTGTGTATGCTGCGAATTCGAAAGATTCAGTCAATGCAACAGATAAATCCCAAGATTCGCGCAACTCGCTGTCCCAGAGAGTACATCGCACCACAGACAAAGCAAAGCCCCATCCCTCACCTTGAAACGCAAAATACCTCCACTTCCACGTACACACCTCCCTCCATGTTCTCACATACGGTAACCGGCACGCCCACCGCTGGTTCACGTACATCCCTATGACGTCAAACACGATCGCGAACGCCAGTTGGATCAAAACCGTGTAGAAATTGTATTCGGTGCTGTAGGATTTGTTGAAGGGGAGGGTCATGCTGAACATTGCGCTGTTGCATTAAATTTGCGTTGGTTTAGTTGACAAAAAACACTTCCGGAATCCAGTTATTTGCGTTTCTAAACCCGAAACCAAATGTACATACCCATACTCTGCAAACAACTGCGCCAAGGTGCTGGTGAAATACACCGCGCCGTTCTCCAAAATAATCTCGGTCTGAATCTCGATTGCCAGGAGGTACCGTGCGCTTTCCAGTCGTCTTTCCTCGGCTTCCGGGTCGGGAGTGCGCGAAAAGAGCCAGTCAAAGAAGGCATCAAGGTATTTTTCGTGGTAGATTGTCGTGAGACGGATGACTAGACGCACTGGTAGAGAAGAGAGAGAGGGCCACTTTAGGATTCTTCCAAGTTGCGGAGTGGGGAATTGAATGTCACGTTGATGTTTTTGTTTTTTTGTTCCTTACCTGCGTGGATAGTCACCAACGTAATTACCAACTCGTTTAGATCCTCCATCCCGGCCACCAAACTCGCTTGCATGACTGTGACGTGGGATTGGGCATGGGCCATGGCGATGGCGTCGATCGAGCTGAGAGAGGATCCGGCTTTGGCGATGACAAGACGTCGGGTGGCAAGTTTGACAAAAAATTCTACGTGCATACGTACGTGGGTGTTAATATCGTGTCTACATGAGGAGGGTGGGGGGCTAATACAGGAAATCAGACTGCTTACCCCAGTAGATTGGATGAGCGGTAAAGCGCCAGACCAATTTCCATGTGTGCGGAAGCCACGAGTAGATTGGCATGATAACTGGGGTCACCATAGAAAACCATAGATAGGTTAGTTCACTTTTCACTCATCAAAACATTTACAGGGCCCGAACTCACATATCCCATACGCAACAGCAGCAACTGCCACCATCGCCTCAATGATCGAAAACTCCAATCCATCCATAATCCGGTCGAGGCGAGAGATGACGGTGCGATTTGTGTAGTACCCGGAGACAAAAATCATGGAGACGTAGGCGAGGACGAGGAGGAACACGTCGCCGTAGTAAAACCAGTATGGTGTGCCTATGCAAATGGAATGCCATTGTTGATACTGTGGGGAAACTAAAGAGAAATGGTGTCGGGTAAAACATACCAGAAGCGTACAAACTCCCCATACCAATCGCAATAGCGGAAGTCACAATCGGAGTAGCGAATCTGAGTCCGGACTTCAAGAACGCACGCCACGAATGCAACGTCACGAACTGCACCGCGACAAACCACGGCAGGGACGATACAAAAAACACGGAACACAGGATGGCAAACGCTGTGGGTGACATGGTCGCGCGGGCGGCCCGCAGAGGTCCGAGATCCATGGTAGCAGCGGAGGCGGCAGCTTTTTCGAGCTGTTGCTTCCATTCCCATCCGACGACACTTAGGCCGTACACCAAGAGGTTGCAAGGCATGCCAACCGCGAAGCTTCCGAGGAATCCTTGGGCGTAAATCCACACAATGCGTTTTAGTGTTACCGAGTCTTCGGGGATTTCGGGGAGACCGGGCTTGATGCCTGAAACAAAGGGAGCGCGACTGAAGAGTTTGCGAGGCGGCCTCTTGGCAGTGTCCGCTGCGGGAGCTAGGGCTGGTGTGGTTGGGACGAAATCGTAGCCGGATTTGGATTTGGATTTCAGAGAAATGCCATGAGAGGATCGTCGGCGAAGTTGAATGGATGCAGGAGTCGTTTCTGTTGAAGGACGGGATGCGAAAACGTGGGAGTCATTGTCAATAAACGTTTGTCAGTGGACATGAATGGCATAAGCCAGCGCCAACCTTCACCTTGATGTTCATCATTCTCGACATGAGCCTCGCGATCCGTTACCGGAGAAGACTCAAACTCGTCCAGTCGAACCGACCCGACAATTTCGTGCTTGGACCCCGTTTTTACCAGTCCCTTTGTACCCGTCGCGTCCAAAGGCTGTCCCAACCCTTCTTCGATATCGTGATGGGGTTCTCGGTCACCTGTTCTGCCCTACGATACCCCAACAATTAGCCTAAGCCAAATGGTTTATCTTAGCCAGCTCCTTTGTTTAGCCTTACCACGACATCATCCACGGGGGCGACATCCTGATGCAGCCACGTACTCAATTTGGCCATAGAGCCCGCTATAGACACCTGAGAACCATCATCTACCGCATTAATCAAACCCCACTACTTACCAGAAAAGAAGATAACTGGTATCCAGAAAGACTGGTTCTCACCTTGCTCTTGAACCCGCCATGGCTCGAGTCCAATTTCTGGCTCTGATGTTGACCATGCGGTTGAGACGATCCGCCCGACCCCCCTGACCCGCCTGATCCGCCTGATCCGCCTGAATTGCTTGAACCCAACTTCGGGCTCTCGCGTGGACGGCCACGAGTTTGAGACAATCTCCTGCTTGGCGGAGGTCCACCTGCACGGCCTGTAGTATTCGACCTACGCGGCCCACCCAAGCCGGCTTTGTCGCGAGATTGTCGATTGAGGGTCGCACTTTGCCGGCGCTGTTGCGGGGGGTGCTGTTGCGGCGGCTCGGAGAGGCCATGAGGCATGGAGGTCCAGGATCGGTCCTATAAGATTTTGAGATGTCACTAAGTAACTCTCCTTTCCAGAGAATGAGCAGGGTGATAACACCTGCAGACGAAGAACGCTCCCAATTTCGTCCGCTTTTTCCACATCATTTTGATCAATCAAGGGTGGTGTGGTTGTAGTAGAAGAAGGCTGGATTTGCACTGTGGGCGGGAGCGGAGAGTTGTTGGTGGATGGGTTCCCGTCCAGAATATGAATCATGGTATGATGAGATGCGGGATGGTTTAATGGGTGGTCAAGCCAGAAAAGTTTAAAGTTTTTTTATTATTGGCGCTTTGATGCTTGATGACTTTAGCATTCATTCACCTGAACAAAAGCCGGTGGAATGGATCGAATGAGTATATGGAATATATGGATGGAATATGATGTTTTTACATCCTAGAGATCGGATACCGTGACCTGCGCGCATTGAATGCGGGTATCAGTGGTATCCCCAGCATTTGATTGGAATGATGGGATGCAAGCCCAAGTCAAGCCTCAAGGGCCCCATTGTTCGCCATTCCCCCCGTTTCCCCCCCATCCTTCCAACCTGTCAAAATTCCCAATCTCAGCAATAGACTCTTGCTCTTCCATACATACCCCCCTCAGACTGCTTTATCCTATCAAAACACACGTATCCTCGTTGCAAACACAACTGTAATTTGAATACCCACTTCCGTATCTTACCGACAACCCATACTCCTACCCCCCCTCCTTACCTCCCCTCATCCATACCCACCTACCCGCTTATACCTCCGCAAATGTTCAAGAACGTCTTCCGGACAGAGGAGGAGAGAGCGGCTGCGTACCGAAGCATGCCGCCCATTCCCAAGAACCGTGGTTTTATTCCACTGGAACATGACCTTTACCGTTCGCTTGGGTACTTGCAATCCCACCCACTAAAGTGGGACGCCCCTCCGGAAAAAGATTACAACGCGATTAAAAGAGCGATCGGTTCGGGCCCTATCGAGCGTGGAGAGGGCGACTTGGCTGAAGATTTGGACGATGATATGGATAAAATACGTCAGATTATGTTGGACAATTGGAATATGCCTGGGGGAATCGTTGGTGAATTGAACATCTTTACCCCACCATCTTCGTACGATTACTCAAACGCGCCCCCTATGTGGGAAAAAGACGACGGCACATGGGTTAATTACAATCCATACGAAGGGGAGCAACAACAAGGGCAAGGCCCGCCGTCCGGTCCCCAGTCTGCGTCTCAGCAGCATCGTCAACAAACATCGTCTTCTTCATCAAATCAATATTACCCTCAATCAGCACAGCATCAACAGCGTCAATATGGTCCTCCTCCTGGCTTTCCGCAGCGTCAACATATTCCTCCTCCTGGCTTTTCGCAGCGTCAAGCTGGTCCTCCTCCTGGCTTTTCGCAGCGTCAATCTGGTTCCTCGTCCGCCTTTCTGCGGTCTTCTGATCGCGCGGCTGGATCACAGAAGAATCAATCTGCCCCTACTGGGTCACAGCAGCACTTAAGACCGACTTCCAGTGGTCGGCCAGAGCTGTCGGCAATTGAAGCTGAGCGTCAGGAGATGGTGGACCGCTTGCTCATGCCACCGCCACTTGCTCGACGTCCGAGCGCCCCTCCCGGTGCTGCTCCTTCTGCTGGCCCTTCAGTTCCGATTGAAAGGTATTCGTTGCAAAACAACCAGTGGATAGGAATGAATACCTTTGAAGTACCTTCTCATTTTCATCTGATTATTAGGACGAGGAAAGAGACTCCCAAAAGTCAACAGATCCCGCCTGCAAAAAGAGTACAATTGCAAAAATTGTTAAAGTACGTGGCTCGTCTTCCAACAATTGAGCCATTGCCATCAAAGGATTTGCCACCTGTGACGGTAAGCATGGCGGAATGCCAAGCGGTCAGGGAGTCGCGATACCGTTATCATTTTCTCATCAATTTTTCTGTTCCCTGAATCTTGTTCGCTGTAGCCGGAACAAATCAAGAGGATCGATGAGCGCCAATTGCAGAAGCAGAGGGAAAAGGCGGCAATGAAGGCAAAGGAACAGCAGGGATTGGACATCAAGGCGAAGGAATCGGGCGCTGAGGAGAAGAACGGATTGAACATCAAGTCAAAGGAATCAGTGGCTAAGGAAACTAAGGGAGTGATTGTCAAGTCAAAGGAACACCAAAAATCGGGCGCGAAGGAAACGAAGGGGCTCAATGTGAAGCCAATCGCGAGGGAAGACAAAAACTTGGGCGCTAAGGAAAAGAAGGCGTTGAACGTCAAGCCCAAGGAAGCCAAGGAGTCGGATGCTAAGGAAACGAAGGGGCTCAATGTGAAGCCAATCGCAAGGGAAGACAAGAACTTGGGCGCTAAGGAAAAGAAGAGTTTGGGAGTTAAACGGAAGGACGAGAAAGAATCTGGCGTTGAAGAAAAGAAGGGATTGGGCGTTAAGCAAAAGGACGGAAGGGAATCGGTCGTTGAAGAAAAGAAGAGATTGACGGTTAAGCTGAAGGTTGCAGCGGCGACCGGGAAAGATAAGGACAGACAGGAGAAAAGGGAGAGCAAGGAGAGCAAGGAGAGCAAGGAGACTCAAGAAAGAAAGGTCGGGCCGGACGACAAGGCGGGCTTGGAGAAACGAGGGAAGGTCCAGACGACCCGGCGGGACGAACGCAAAGCGGAGGAGAAAACTGAAGAGCGCGAGAAGGTGCCAACCCAAAAGAAGGGAAATCTTAAACGGAAGGCTGGGGACGAGAAAGACGAAAAGGATGCGGCAAGGGAAGGAGAGTACTCTGAGGATGAGGAGAGCGCATCTGAGCGCAAAAGAACAAAGATGGAGTCAGTCAAAAGGTAAATAATGATTGGGCACGTGATCGCGGGCCAATATGATCGCGTGTTGCTGACGAAATTCCTTTATTTTTCCATTGTTCATTATGCACAGGTCATCCGAACTGACAACACAGAAATCGAACTTGAAATCCCAGAAATTGGGCAACCTCTCCCGAAATTCATCTGCGAAAGACACCTGCCGCAGAGTTTCATTTGAAAAGGACCCGCCCGTAGGTGTTCCAGGCAAAAGATCAAGGAAATCCAAACTTGCCGACGGGCAATTGACTATCTTAATCAACCCCTCAAAGTCTGACGCGCCAACAAGGATGGTCGCTTCTCCCACTGAGCAACCGGCAGACGATCGGGTCGACACAGGTTCACAGGCACCAGCACCAAAGTCCAAACCAGCCGGTCGCAAACCCGCAGACTTTTCCAAGCCATCATCAGCATCTGGGCAATCGTCCGTGTCGACGTGTGAGAAGTTGGCGGGTGACACCGCTTCATCGAAGAAGGACGATGAAACCGGCGCAAACAAGGATGATAGAAGGTCGGCGTCTGGCAAAGGCGAAAGCCGTGGCCGTGCTTCTTCCGCTTCCGATGCGAAACACGACGACAAGTCTGCACCTGTCGTTGACGACAAGTCCGCGTCTGGGAAAAGCGAAAAAAGTGACCACCCGTCCAATGCTGAGAACAGCGACGGAAAGTCTGCATCTGCATCTCTGGAAGACCGTGATCGCGCACGGAGCACCCTCGCCGAATACAAAGCGGCAAGGGAAAGCAAAAGGAAGAACTCGACTGTAATTGAGGAGAAAACTGAGGAAGGCGCAAAAAGCGAGTCCATCGACGGTGGGAACAATTCAAGTCAGAGTCCTCCAAAGGCTGAATTTGGCGGTCTGCCGCATTTCCGAAAAAGGCCGAAGGCGGCAACTGAAGTGACCACAAACAGTGCATCTGGAACTGGTGGGAACGAAAGCCCTAAAGGACGCTCTTCTATTGCCACCCAGGCATCCAAGTCTTCCTCGCGGCGCCCATCGACCAGTGATTCGTCGACTATACCTGCCGCGAGTGTCGCTGGAAAGCGCAAAGTTAGGGATGATAGCGACGATGAAAGCAGGAAGCGTTCAAGAGCATCTGACGACGTCTATGGGAAACATACTATTGGTGGGAAACTCAATATCGACAAATCTAAGGAAAAGGATGAAGAAACTTCGAAGTCGCCAGTTGAAGACAAAACCGCCAAGGAAGACAAAACCGCCAAGGAAGACAAAACCACCAAGGAAGACAAAACCGCCAAGGAAGACAAAACCGGCAAGGAAGACAAAACCACCAAGGAAGACAAAATCAAGCAACTGCCTGAAGAGCGGTCAACGAGAAAGCGGTCAAGAGATTCGGACGACGAGGATTCGCGGGATTCTCGACAGAAAAGAATTCGCTCGGTTTGTATCAGCTTTTACAAGTATTTTGCTTCCTTCGTATACCGAGAAATAACGCATTTCGCACACTTAGGATTTGAATGATAAAGACAAAGATCGTGATGACCGAAGAGGTCGCGACCGATCTCGATCCATGGAGAGAGAACGAAGAGAGCGTGATCGAGACCGCAGGGACGGCCGCTCAAGATCCGGGTCCCGTGAGCGTCGCGAATACCGCAGGGAGCGGGACCGGGAAAGGGAACGGGATCGCGACCGTGGGTGGGACCGTGACCGAGAACGTGACCGTGACCGCGATCGCGAACGTGAGCGAGAACGGGACAGAGACCGGGAACGCGACAGGGAAAGGGAGAGAGAGAGGGAAAGGGACAGAGACAGGGACAGGGACCGAGAAAGAGACCGGGACCGGAACGGCCGCGATCGCGAGAGACGCAGGGACAGCAGAGAGATGGACAGGGACGACCGCCGCAGCACAAGGAGGACGGTGTCGCCTGCCTCACGTGCGCGGTCTGTCTCCCCAGTTGCGCGAAACAAGGACGGCACCAGAGACCGTGGCGGCTCCCATACTTCTGGTCGTGCGCAGAGCCCACGTCGTGGCTCAAGCGTGGTTGCCCCTTCCCCAAGGCGAGGTTCAGAAGCTCGAAGAGGATCGGTCGCTTCGACCATTATCATCAAGGAAAGGTCTGGGCCTGAGGTCCCAATTGTGAAGGACGGTCACCCCGTTGCCCACAAACCAAACGGAATCGCAAAGGTCGAATCCGCTCAACCTTCGGCCCCACCTACTCTTGCACCATCTCCGGAGAAAAAGTCTGTCACGCCGACCTCGGTGGTGGTGAAACTGGAGGTGACCACACCGCCTGTCCCTCCTTTCCAGCCTGGCACAAGTGTTCCGCCTGCTACCCCTGACGTCCCCGCCAAGGAACAGGCACCAAAGGTCAGACTCAGCCTCCAGCAATTGGTAGAGAGGAAGGCCAAGGCGCAACCCAAGACACCCCCCACTGAGCCTGTGGGTTCGCCCACGAAGGCTGTGGCAGCATCAGCGCAAGGTTCCACTCCTCGAGAAGTTGCATACAACGATTGGGCCATGTACCACGAAGAAATGGAGGAGTATTTGCATGATACAAAGAAAGGTGATATGGGCCAAAGGGCGTTCCACCTTGCATTGCGAGCGGTGTATGCCTTGATGCATGTTGGGGTTCGCAAGGTTAGTCTTCGTGTTACTTCATTTGAGCAGCCGTTGAGTTACTGTTACTTAGAATTTCCTGTGCAGGCGAAGGAAGATCAGATCGCCTCCTCTGCAGTCAGCAATCAATGGTTAGCAGTTAAATCTGCGGTGCATCATGCTATATCGTTGATGAACCAAATTCACGAAGCCGGCCCCAATTGGCACCTGATCATCAGCATGTTGTAAGTGTCGAGTACAAACGGAAGCGCCTCGCGGTCTGTTCTTGCCATGCTTACTCCGTTATGTCAATTCCAGGGCCCGGTGTGAAGGCTTGCATCTTCACTACGCGGAAAATGATTTGATCTTCAACGCCAAGATGGCAAAAGATCGTTGGGATACAGTCTACACCAACTTCAAGGCAACCGGCCGCGGTGGAGAGGAAGTCCCTGTCGCAAAAAGAGCTTTCGAAGACGCCCAAACGGCATCCCACGATTGCTATTTCGATGCCAAGAATGCTTGGGAGAGAGCCGAAACAGCGTGCGACAGCATCCGATTTGCTGGTGAGTGCAAACCCATTAGCTTGCAGACTCGCAGAAGTCAGCAAACTGTTCATGGCTCGGAATTCATTCTTTTCCAATAGATTACCTTCAAAAAGTGCCCATCAGGCACCCGCTCGCGCCGGGAACCGGCATCATCGACGCAGCCAGGACCGCAGAGTCCTTCCTTCTTTACTGGGCAAAGGAACAGTCGTTTGACATCTCCGACATTGTCAAATTGCAACAGTACGACACCATCTTCGGGACCAAATAAAGCGGACAAGAGAGTTTGGTCGCTCTGAGCAGAGCATTCGGCAATACATGGGCGGGGTTTTGAAAGGGGTGGGTGTTGAGGGGCGCTTGCAGGGAAAGGAGTTTTGGAGGGAACCGGGCGGCGGTCGCAGGGG
>JADGKA010000254.1:0-26125 GCA_027604605.1 Borealophlyctis nickersoniae
CCCCCACCCCTTCCTTCATTGTCATCATAATTCTCAGTTTCATCACCCCGTTCGTCCGAATCACTATCCCTTTCGTCGTCCCCGTCCTCTCCGTCCTCTCCGTCATCGTCATCGTCGTCACCCTCGTCATCATCCGAAATGACAATGCACTCCTCACGAACATCCTCTTCCTCATCCAGCAAAATGTACGGTCTGCGCGTCCCGTTGTTATCCCAAACAAAGCAGTTATGTCCATTATAAGCTTCAGGTCGGTATGAGTTGTCCTCCGACATGGGTCGCAAAACCCGCAAGGTATCTTCGTACGACACAATGTAGGCCTTTTCCGAATCTTGGTCGTATACGATTTCGATCATGCTGCCATCGTCTGCTTCCACGAAGACAGTCTCACCGCGCATCGTAGGCACGGGTTCTGTAGTAGGTACGGGTGTTTGGGTGCTGCGACGCCGCCTTTTTGGGCAACCCCTTGATGTGCTTCTACGTCGCCTGGGTGTGCTTCCCCTTCGCCTGGGTGTGCTTCCCCTTCGCCTGGGTGTGCTTCCCCGTCGCCTGGGTGTGCTCTCCCGTCGCCTGAGTGCGCGTTCTCGTTGCGCTTCTCGTCGGCTCGGCGTGCTTCCTCGTCGCCTCCCTCTCATATCATTTGAATTGCGGCTGAATAGACCAGAGAGGCGGGAGGAAGCACGCCCCCCTCTCATATCATTGGAATTGCGGCTGAATAGACCAGAGAGGGCGCATTCCTTCAGGACGATCCTTTCTCTGTCTTTACTTGCCAGCTTGGCAAGCTTGTCTGCTTGATTGTTGTATGTATTGTAAGCATGTGCTTTGACCCAGATCCAGGATACGCAACCGTCGCGCCCTTCAATGAGCTGAAAGGTAATGAGATGATGAACATGAAAATTCAGGTAGTAAGAAATCATGGGAGCACTTACATCCTCCAAGTCCGCCACATACTGAGGGGTCCTCAACCTCATCTTCATTCCTTTTTGAATCGACCAATGGTTAGATGGATTGTCACGCGAAGAACTGTGACGTGCATGCAGTGGGTGGCAAATGCTTACTCAAAATCAAATACATGCAATCGGTGAACAACACTATATTTTTCCCCTCCTCAACTGTGCTGACGGCGACACGAACAGCCTGTTTTTATAAAGATAGAGGGGATTTGTACATGTGTACGAACGAATGCCGTGCTGACTTGTCGTCCACCCACCTCTGCCTCAGCCTCTTCAGAATTGAACGCATTGAACATTCTGCTTATATCGCTGAAACAGAGATCAGAACAATGCAGGAAACATCAACCACCTGAAGAATTGCTCACGGGTATTCTTTGTCCGGGAACACGACCCCTATTCCACCTACTCCCCTCCCGGTTAATTCGGTGATTCTGCTGAAAAAACTCCCGTCGGTAAAAACTTTGACAACCGGGGCGTCGATAACTTCTAGTCCCTAGTTGATTAGCCATATATTAGCACCTTTATCGAGCATTGGTTTGAAGCGCATTGATGACGATGCAACGATGCCTTACAGTCGTATGGAAGCAGTTTCTTTGCATCTCTGCATGTCTAGCCATCTTATTCGGCAAGGACAAAAGTGACCTCCTCTTGCGTGGTCGAAACCAATCCGGCGGCATGGAGGTCAATATGGGCGGTGTCCACGATGGCGGAACGCCTGGTGGCCAGTGTTGAACCAGACCCGACATGGCCGGAAAGGATTGAACGGCCGTGTTCACCAGGGGTTGAGTCGCCCTGGGCGGTAGGCGTGGAACCAGGGACCCGCTTAAATACCCGGGTTCGCGCAATGGCTCACAAGGTTGTCCTGTCATCGGGTTTGTGTAATGGCTGTCGTCAAACGGCCTGAACTCCTGGAGGGAAATGCATGTACGAGGTATGGCCAAGGACAAGTCAGCTTAAGTAGTCAAATCGAAACGGCTGAACCAGTGCGGCACGTACTTGACCAAAGGTCCAACGATCGTTTGACAGGTCTAGCGAGTCAGAAGGTTGTCCGGCCATCTGCTTTGTGGAATGGCCGCCGCCAAACAAGATGAACTCCTGGAGGGAAATGCACGTAACAGGCATGGCCAAGACAATGAACTCAAAAGTCTCAACTGAACGACAACCGATGCTGCGCGTACTTGACTAAAGGTCCAAGCATGGTTTGACAAGTCTGGCGAGAGTTTTCTTTTGAGACCACGCGATTCTTGTGGAAGTGAGGAGAAGGAAGGAGAACCGTAGCAACTCTGAAGTTCCGAGCTGTCCTCCTCGGAGTCACTGGAGATAATGATGAAGTCCTCCTCTTGGGCCATGATGGAGGTGCAAAAAGGATACTCTGGGGGAAGGGGGACGCGTGCTTCTGTACTTTGCGCGGCTGGCGCTCTGGTTTGACTCCCGGTTCCATCTGACTGGATCCAGATTGCTGCCCTCACCACTCGACGCAGCTCTCCGGTCAAACCCAAAGCGATCTTCCCCCGCCCGGCAATGAATCTGCTACGTCCAGCTCTGCGTTATCGTTCCAGTGTAACGACAAATTTTTGCAGGAAGCAAGGGTTCTTATTATCTCGGGCACTGGCCACCTCCGTGCAAGGTACCTATGTCTATGCTGGACCTTTCCGTTTCTGTCTGCGCTCTTGACCTGGGATCGACTGGTTGCAGAAGAGGAAATTGAATCTTTTGTGTCCGACTACCCTGTGCTCCTCGAAGATGGTCCTTCAAGGCACAGTATTTTTGAGCCAACTCCCTCTTGGTGGCCCTGGCTATTCAAAAACTTCACCGGCCCACTCACCAGGTGGGGTCGTTTATGGCCGACTTGGGCTTGATAATTTGTGTTATCCTTCTAAATCACAATATCTGTACCAGAATTTCTGCTCGCTTCGCCGCTGCGGTGTGTATCTTCCTTTTTCGCATTGCATACACCCGAGCATTAACTTACTGAATGCAACCTATTTCAGGGATGGCTCAATGAACATGCCGCAGACACAGGCCAGGAGCCATTCTTTCCTGGGAAACTGATGGAAGGAACACCAATCGCCGTTGAGAGCGTGTTTGATCGACTGAGTGGGTGGGATGGTAGCGCTGCCCAAGAGGAGGAGCGGGGGCTAGATGCAGTGTTGTCGCCGACTCTGCTGGATCGATTTCGCCATAGCCATAAAGAGCTGAGCGAAGCTGGATTGGAGGTTGAGCTCACAGTGGAGAAATTCAACGCGGACGCGGTGGTGAAGGACATTTGGTTGACCATGGGGCCATCTCGTCTCATCACATCCACACTGATGTCTGGTCCCGTCTTGCGTCGGTATTCCCCCTTAAAACTCACCAAAAGGCTGACGGACGATTATTTGGTAAGTCTTGATTTGGGCTTTCCACACGCCAGTTAAAAAAAGGCAACTGACTTCTCCACAGCTGTACCGTGAAGCCACCTTTGAATACATTCTGGCGCGATCAGCCGTGCCTGAATGGGAGAGCAGCCCACCAGCTCTCAAAACTCGCCTTGAAGGAAGGAAAAAGGGGCAAAGAGTGGCATTCGATATGATGGTGGACGTGACCCTGCGGGTGGTACTGAAAACGAAGTCGGGCGAAGTAGTCAAGCGGAAAAAGATGAAACGACCGTTGAACGTTCGGCTCGAAACGGATCACTTCAAGGAATTGTTCGATGTTCCCATGCGCGTTGCGGATATTGATTACGCCTTGCAGAGCGAAAGGGTTGCATCGGAAGGGCGACCATCGCCAGATGAATAAAATTGATCTCGCCTGTTATTTGGGATTTACAGTTTTTGTATAGTCGAGCAGTAAATTTCCAGAAAAATTGGACCGTTACAAAGCATAGTCCGACGTTTGAACCACGCGCAGGTCCTGTGACACCTCGGTCCCGAGGCCTTCCCCAACTTCCCACCTTCAAAAAGCGGACTCGCAAGATCGCATTTTACACCTGAACTCCCCGTTTACTCGGCATATCAACCCGCAGACCGGTAAACCTGTATATACGTGCCCTTCCGCGACTTTGAACCACCCTGGGTTCCGTTTTTCTTCTGTAAACATCTTCATTCATACCCGGCAACAGTAATGTAAGCTGCGGCCAGTTGCGCTGCTGGAAAGACGTGCCAACCGAAACAAACTCCCAACACTTTCCTCCGTCTAACACAGAGACTGGCTGCGCAAACCCGTCGGAAACCTGGGTCACCATATTTTCCGAGTTCTTTGTTCATTTCACCGAAAAGTCCGAAACCCATTACAAAATACTTTTAGGTAGTGAATTGTTGGCAAACACATGCGTTTCTGGGGTTATTATCCTGCTATACGCACACATTTTCTAACCAACTTTTGGAATCCCTTTCCTCCAACACCAAAATTCGCCACTGTCACCTCCCACGCAGACTTTTGCGATAACCCAAACATCAAAACATTTGCTGCAACGGTAGTAAGCAGACGGGCAGGTGAGCCTTCATAGGGCAGATGTCCTTGGGATGGGACTGAATTATTGCAGTGGTTGGAGCGGTTTGCTTTACTGGTGCAACTTTGGACGAACTGCTGCGCTTGGGTGAAAGGATACCGCGGGAAAGGTTACGACCACGCAAATTCATATCTCTTTCGCTCTCCAGAAAATCCGATGATCATCGGCGGTATCGAGCCTTTTCCTCGCGTGATGCCACACATGCATGGTACAAAGTACCAATCTGCCAACCTTAACAAAGGTTTTAAGGCAAACCCATCTCACCAAGGTGCGCATTTTATTGATCTTTGCCGTGCCAATTTTGTGCTAAATCGTTGATCTGAATTTTCAGCCTCACGTGGAGGAATGCAGACACTGGGGAGTACCCGTCCTCGAATGCAGTCTTCCCTTGTGGCGGCGCCGAGACCGGTGGATTTACCGAGTCTTCGAAGGGAGAACGCGGGTCTTGACCCGTCAGTAGCGTTGGTTCCACCAGGCGGCGGTGGTTGGGGAACGCACTTGGATGGCGCAAACAAAGGGCGGGCTGATGGCGGGACGAAGGCAGCAGATGGGCCGGATGGGGGCGATGCGGACGCGAAGAGGGCACCGCGAACTTGGGGCACTGGACGAATCTCTGGAAACCCAGCAACATCGTCGCCAGATTTTCCGACTGCTGCGGAAGCGATGAGGAGCCAAAAAGCGGAAAAGGTTGAAAAAGGCGAGAAGTCAGACAAAAAAGAAAAGGAGAAGCCGGGAAAGGTGGAATCAGCGGAGAAGGATGAGGATACGGTGGGTTTCTGGAGAGTAGCAAATTCGGATGTCTCAATTTTGCCTGTGGCTCAAGTGAACTTTTGCCCGGATCAGAAGGCAGCTCCAGCCGACGCTTCAATGAAAGAGGAAGTCAAACGTCCGGCAGTGAATGGTGAGTCCAAACCCAATCAAACCCAACCTTTGGCGAGATTTTTTTCTGTCACTGGTTTGTAATACGCGTCGCATTAACAGGAGAATTGTTGAAACCGAAGTCTGCCTGGGGGTGCGTGCAATAAATAAGTGGGCGTTCTATGACTAGACACTGGTGCTTATATGTTATGCTTTTGCAGCACATCATCTTCTCGCCGGATGCGGGAGCATACACCAGAGCATTTGCAGGATCACGCTTGGGTCGACATTGATGATGACATGGATTACACCAAAGTCCCCGTTTTCCGCTCGGGAGAGGATGGTGTGGAGGTTGTCGAGGGAATCGCTCCGACGCCTGTGCAAGTTCCTGCCGTTGCGGAACCGACGACCAGACCCACACCCGCCGTTTCCAGCACACCCCAAGAGGCGCAACCCCAACCAACCCCGACACGAGCTGCTGCATATGGTGACGTGCGGAAGTTGGATGCCCCAGAATCGAGACCGGCATGGGGAGGATCCTCGCGGATTAGACCGCATCATGCGCATGAGTCCATGCATGAGAGGGATCGGCCCAATGATCAACGCCTGAATGATGGGCCAGGGGATTGGCGTGGGTCGCGGCGCTCCTTTGACTCTGACCGTGAAAGGGATGAACGGAACAAATATTACAACGCTCATCCTCCGCAATTGCTGCAGAGGAGTCACAGAGGAGGAGGCGAGGATCGTCAGTACGGGAGGCCTGACTCAGGGAGGCGGCCGTCTTTTGATGGGCACGGTCATGGGCGCGACGGCTATGGGCGGGAAGAACCTGGATATCAGAGGTTTCAAGGGCAGGCGACTGCGGCGCGGCGACAAGGGGGTCCATACCGCGACGAAAGATACGATCGCATCCCTTCCAAGGCGCAACGTGATATTGACAGTCTACCAACTTGGCGTCGGGAAGCTCCCCCTTCAACTCCTCAGATAACACCGGATATCAAGGTCTCCGCGATTCTTCGAAAGGATGTTGCTGAGCAAAAGCCCTCGAAATCGGATGAGACGCCCACTCACCCGGCCGAGAAAGAATCCATACAGATAAAGAAGCCTGAACCTGCAATTCCCCGTAACGGTCAGACTTCGAATGGCACGGAAAAGTCATCAGTACCGCCGGTTGTAGCCCCTGCAAAGGCGGCGCCTTCCAAGTCACAATCCCCAAAGCCAGAGGCTCCGAATGTACCCGCTGAGAAAGCTCAACGTTCAACGTCTCCGACCCCAAATGTTGACGCTCCTGCTCCCTCTCAAGATCGTCCAAGTCGGCAGCCACAATCACGCTCCCACCAACCATCGCAGCTATCTGAAAAGGAGGCGCCGCAAGTCCAACCCCAGATGGAGGACAAAACTCCTTCCGTGCAATCATCCGCTCATACCAAGAGTCCCGATTCGACCATGAGGGATCAAGTGCCGGCGGAGCCTCCCAGAAAGTCTGAAATCTCCCTTCGCCCGGCGGATGTCGATGGCAAATCTTCCCCACCCAGTACCGCGTCTTCGGTGACGGCCCCAGCTTCCTCAGAAACGGCGAACAATGCCGAAAGCCGTCAGTTCAATAAGGTCATGACTAACATCAAACAAATGATGAATGCGCCTTCGCGACATCCCTCAAAGCCGGCCCGGCAGCAAAATGTGGAAGTGCTGACAAGAGAAATAAAAACGGGCGACCGACCCATCATGGTCTCGATCACCAGGCGCACGTCTGATGTCTCTGCCCCCAGCACAGCGGCAACAGCACCGGTCAGCAACGTCACCGAGACGTTGCCTCCTCAAAATGGTCAAGTTCCACCGGAGAAGGGAGCGTCGCTTCCTGAGAAGCGGGCTGTGAGTGACCAACATGAAAACTGGCGGGACAGGGACCCGAACAAGTTGCCGACAAACATGAAGGTACCGAAGGGTCGCCGAGAAGAGGGACAGCAGGCGAAGGATATTCGGCCAAAGGCAGACAATAGGGAGCAACGTGGAAAGCCCCGGACTAATGAACTTGCCGGCTCGCGTCGGCCATCGGTCGACGCTCAACCAAATGGGATTCCTGTTGAGAAAGAGTCCTCCGAACAAGGGTCGAAGGGTCGGAACAAGAAGAAGAACAAGAAGGCCAACAAGCGTGTTGCCGACACAGCCTCCAGTGATACTCAGGCTGCGGATAAGGTTGTTGAAACCAAGGCGACGGTTGGAGATGCGGCTGCGGCGCCGCAAGCGAACTCCGCACCCAGCCAGTCAACCGAACGTGCGCCGGCCGTTGTTACCAAGGCGAAAGCCGGTCGCGAAAAGACCTTAGAAATTCCCGAACCATTTTCAATCGCCATTCCGGCGTCAATTGACACGGGAAAGAAACTCAACTTCTTCGCATTGCCGGAACAACCCTCACCAGTGATTCAACCTGCAGAACCAACTGTTGAGGTGGAGCCAACCGCAAATTCAGAACCAAAGGGAGCGGAGGAAAGAGTGGAGGAAGAACCTAAAGCTGTGAATCCTCCCTCGTCGGGTGTCTCTCGGCTAGACAGGAAATCATCACTGAATCCAGCTGCGGGTTCCGCTTGGACCATTGGTGCCTTCCCGCAAGAGCGTCTCTACGCCTCACTGATCGCGCCCAGCAGTCAGCCCGTCGTACAGCATCCTCGTCCGGCGTTTTCGGCCCCACCAAAATCCAATCCCCCCGGAATGCCCTCTCAACTGAACTCGATGCTGCCGCCACCCTCGCAACCTATGTACATGCCTGGGATGGTGTTCGCAGGTCCCATTTGGCAAGGAAAGGACGTCATGCCAATTGCCACGACGATTGGTATGGGCTTCGCGCCTAATATGCAAATGTTGCCTGCGCACCAACTGCTTCCGCAAAACAATCCCTTCTCTGGTTGGGTACCGGCGAGTATGCCTATCGAGCCTGTAACAACGCAGCTGTACCAGCAGTTTTCCATGCCTGCCGCTTTCCCTCCCGCAATGGCGATCAGACCATTTGATCCCACAATGCAAATCACACCACAGCAACTGCAATCTTTTGGGCCGGGCACGCCGATCCAGCGCCAGCTCACATCTCAACCCGTTGTTGGGCCTCCCGGAATGAATGTATCTCGGCCAGCGCATGGCATGAGTGTTGGCGTTAAATTCACTGATTACCAGCGAGCGAACCCCGTATCTGCATCTCGAGACCTACCCACTGGACCAGCGCCAAGTGGTAGGGTGACTTCAACACCACCTGTGCAACGGGACGATTCACTCTTTGCGGCCGCAACCATCGTCCCTGCTCCTGCTACGTCAGAACCTGGTGTCGCTCAAGCTTCTTGGTCTGGACCAGACGCAACGCAACCGAACCAGCCACCAACCCCTTCAGGCGGCCAAGCTCCCGTCCAGCAACCTCTGCATCGACCACCGCAGCCTCACAAGCACCAAACACACGGGCCACGGTCGACCTTCACCCCCAGCCACGGGCCAGGTCCGTTTCGTCCCAACTCGTATCAAGCGCAAGGGCAGCAGGGGCGTCAAGCCGGTTTTCCGCAGTCCCAACGACCGTTCCAGCGCCCGCCCCAATCTCAGGGGTATGTAGGGAATTTCGCTCGACCTCAAGGGTTTCATGGCGGGCCACGACCACCCTTTGCACCCGGTTTCCAACAAAGTCGACCATACATGCAGAAGTTTCCACAACACAACGACCAGGCCGGCCGACCGTCTGCATCTGAGCGTGATTGGCGAGCTGCTGCAGCGGAAAAGGCCGCGCAGGCAATGTCACAGAGCCAAGTGTCACCGAAGCCGGATGAGCAACTGAGGCGGCCGGTGGAACCGGAAACACCGGCCCCTGCAAAGCTGGAACAACGGGAAGCACAGACAACCGGGAAGCCGGAACAGCCCTCTGCCCCCAAACCTCAGAGTCCTTCACCCAGCCCAAAGCCGCCCGTTGAACAAGCTAGTGCGCAGTCGGCCCCGGTGACAACCCAGAAGCCAAAGCAGTCCGCGGCTCGTCCGAACAGTCGGGCAAAGCAGCATGCTGAGACAAAACCCGAGCCACCACAGCCACCGAAACAGAACGACAAAGTGGTAAACGCTTCTGGCGCGGCGGGGCAGAGTCAACGGAAAATGGAGTTTGAGCACACCGTAACGCCAAGTGGTTTGAAGGTGGAGTACAGTCGGTCTGCCCAGGGTGCGCCGCAACAAGTGCAAAAAAAGGCTTCGAGCTCAGACCTGGCTCCATCGCCCACGGTTCCAATCAGTCCGACGTCCAATGGCAGCACACCCTCTCTCAACAAGGGCCATGGGAACGAGTCGACTTCCTCCCTGAATCAGACCGACCCGGAATCCTCTGGGAAGTCTACAAAAAGGAAGAAGAGAAACAAGAACAAGAAGGAAGTGCACACTATGGTGAACGGAACGTCTGCTTCGCCGGTATCGGACGGAGCGGATGGCGCACCAAACGATTCGGGGAAGGATTCAACTTCTTCAAAAGAGGGCCAGCCGACGTCTAGGACGCCGACTGCAACCGATGAGTCCTACATGCGCCTCTGTGTAGAGCAAGCACGCCTCTCCACCCCAGTCGACACCGCATACTGCGTTGGCGCCATCCTAGTCAAGGAAGGGAAAGTGTTGTCCAGGGGCTACTCTCGCGAGTTGCCTGGAAACACTCATGCCGAAGAATGCTGTTTGCTCAAGCTCGACGATCAGACAAAGGCAAAGGGAGCAACAATGTATACGACCATGGAACCATGTGGAGAGAGATTGTCGAAAAAGGCACCCTGTGCTCAACTGTTGCTGGATGCGGGGATTGCAAGAGTTGTCATGGGGATCAAAGAGCCACCGAATTTCGTTGCCAATTGCCGGGGTGCGGCCTTATTGCGGGGCAAGGGTGTGCGGGTTGATCATGTTGCCGGCTTTGAAGGTAACTCGAGCAGACGACATTTATCCTTTCCTCATGGCCATCGCTTAACAGGATTCAATCGCCAGATGAATGTTTGACTCCCAACAAACACCTTCTGTCCAAATCGGCAGCTCCCGTCCCAGTAAACTCCAAAAGCCAGGATCAAGCCCCGTTTGTTCGCTCCCGATCGGGGCCACTCAAGGGGGTTGCTGGGCAACTCAAAGGGAGTGAGAAAGAGCAAGGAGAGGGACCACCGGCTGTGGCGGAAGGTGTGAGCGCTGAGAAGGATGCAACGAAGCTTGCACCCACGGACAGCGATCGACCTCGCCCGGTCCGGCCGGATACAGCCCAGGCCAAAGGGCATCAATGGGGACGGGGATACAGCCATGGACGGGGCCAGCGGGGTTACTGGCGAGGAGGGTTCGGGCGCGGCGGTGGCGGGGCTCCCGGTGGAATGGGAATGGGCCGAGGAGGGCAACCGGCTTCGAAGCCACAGTAGGAGGCAGATCTGCAGCCGCGGTGCGAAAAGGCCTTCAGGAGGAATCAACTCCTTGCGAATGATGGAAGCGACTCGGGGATCCCGGCGCGGGGCTCTGGATTTGGGTGTTAACCGGACGGGAAACTGTTTGGTTTGTTACCCAGCCCGGTTGTCCGTGTCCTGCTGCCTGGGAAGTGGATGGTAGCATGTTTAATATATTTCAAATTTACAGTTTAAAAACGCTCGCGAGCTGTCTGACTATTGCGAAACAGTTGCACTGTTTATTTTACCACGAAGAACTACAGTACAAGATGTGATGATGCTGGTGGCAAGGCCAAACAAGACAACCGTACATGTTGCCAAATTTGAATGATGGATACCGACAACCCATCTGCATCCCTAAAGAACAAAATCTACTAAATCTAGCCATTTCTCGGGGACCCCTAATTAAAAACCCTAACCGTCCCTCCATTATTAGCCCTCCCTAACGAAGCCGATCGGTCCAATGGTTTTCCTAATACGGTTGCGGCTAGACTACTAACGCATTCAGCTTTGGATCCTTGGACCCTGGGAAGACGCGTGCCGTCATCTTCGGCTGAATTTGGGGCCTCAAGCATCAAGAAATGAATTAAAAATCCGCCCTTGCTCGCTGCATGGCATCTGCGATCTTTAGGCTTGCCAGTTGCCATAAAATACCATCTGCTGCACGGAAACCACCACTGCGAACTACTCATATACTTCATACAGCTCGGCACAGAAGCGCAATGGCAGCCATCCTGGGAATGTCCACCGGCGGCCGTCCAAGAACCCTCCCAACTCCCACAAACCCCGCTCCTCCCAACTCTGGAAGCACCAACCGCAAAGGCTTTTATGCAACAAACTTTTTTGGCGGCAGTCCGTTGAACCGGCTGGTACGTCGCTGCTCGGAAAGTTGCCTTGTGTCTCACGATTCATTCATTAAAATGGCATTTTTACGGCTTTGAAAACAGTCCCATCTACGATCAGACGAGGCCTTCATCGCGGGCGTGGCGACAGACGAGCGTGCCCGGTACCTTGTTCTCGACAATCTCCGGTTTCCCTTGGTTCGAGACGGCGAGATTGCATGGCTTTCTCACAAGCAACTGAGTCCGTTCTTACCTGTGGGAGAAAATGAACGCGTTCGCGTCTTCTTGGGGGTAGAAGACGACGACGTGCCGTATTGGGCGGTTGATGTTACTGGGTTGTCGGAGTTATCAGCATGTATGCGTGTATTTGATCTTTGCCTCCTCTGGAGGATGCAGAGAACCTGACGATTGGGTGATCTCTGCCGTCACAGGGATGAGCGACCGCTTATACACGTGGGCAGAAGCGAGACCAGCCGCTTTCCGCCTATCTGCGAGGGATGCTGCTGTTCTGGCGCAAGGACGGGCTTTGGTTGATTGGAACTTGCGCTACGCGTTTTGCTCGGCATGCGGGACAAAGACTGCGTCTGCGGATGTACGGAATGGAATCAACCATTTCTCACGTTGTTATGCTTGTCTCACAGTTCTTGGTTCAGGCGGGATACAAACGCCGATGTCTCAAGGAGGACTGCATTGCCCAAAAAGGGGTTCAGAATTTTGGTATGGTGAATGACGGTATTCATCCGTCGCAACCCTAGCTCATGCGATTGGTCTTGCTAGCATATCCCCGGACAGATCCAGTGGCGATTGTTTGCATCATCAACAAGGCGGGTGACCGTGTCCTACTCGGTCGACAAAAGGCATGGCCTCCGAAAATGTACTCCTGCATAGGTGTGTTCTCCTCATCACAGCGTAGTCAAAACGACTCTAACCATTTTCGACTCATCAAGCTGGGTTCGTTGAGTGTGGGGAGTCCCTAGAGGAAGCAGTGCGGAGGGAGGCATGGGAAGAGACGAATATCCGAGTGGGGAAAGTTGCATATCATTCATCGCAACCGTGGCCGTTTCCTAGTCAGTTGATGTTTGGGTGTATCGCTCAGGCAGAAACGGAGGAGGTTAAGTTGGAGGATAAGGTATGACACTGTGTTCTAGGTTTTGAAACGCGGTAGTCTAACTTCAACATTCTTGGACTTGTTCTTATCAGGAACTCGAAGGTAGGAAACGCTATAAATCAACTTCCGTCAAGTAAAAGAAATAAGCATCATCTGAACGTCATCTCTGTTATTTAGATGCACGATGGTTCACCAAGGAGGAAGTAGCGGCATCGTTGGCGGATACTTCGCCCATGGGTTCGAGGGGGGCGTCGTTCTGGATGCCAGCTCCATATGCGATAGCGCACACTATTGTAAAGGCGTGGGCGCTGGAAGGGTTCAAGTTCACTGATAGACCAGAAGAATCTAGTACTGCCAGGATGTAGGACAATTTAATCAAATAATAAATTTGGGAGTCCCAAGACTTCCAGTGCGCTTGTGGTCGCAAATCTGTCTAAATATCTTGAAGTAAACCCCAATTCGTCGTCCCTAAATGTTTGGAGCCCTCCCGGGGTCATACACCACGCTCTAACCACTATGCTAATCAGGCGTTTTTTCCATGTTCTTCTGTGAGAGCGCACGCGGAATATAATGCAACCCCCATTTCTTGGCAATTTTCACCTTTTTAGGAATGCTGTTAGAATAGGGCAGGGCATCCGACAATCCTTTGCGCACCAACGATTTGGACAAAACTGGCATATAAGAGCTTCTCCCCTTTTATCCCGTCATAGCCCATGGAATGAATAGAACATTTGGGAATGCCTGTGGATGACCAGGCAAACAGACAGCTGCATCATTAGAAGTCGGATACCGTCTCGTCGGCAAGGCTCTTGCAAGATGGCTAACGGCAATGTAGATACCGACTGGTACTTGCTTCGACGCCTTTATCCAGTAGCACGAGAAAGCGTAAACAGTTTGGACATCCCCACGATCGCCCCATCCCCTTTCGTCAGTTGCTAAGTTTCCTTTCAATTTCAATGAGAATCTGCACGGGTTCATGCCGACGAGAACCACTGCAAATTCCTATTCATAATTTACACTGGAACAAAATATAATACAATCACCGTCATCGCGCATGAAAACAAAGTGTGTTTAGCACACGAAACGGAGTGGAAATGGGGAAAAAATGACACATGAAACAATTGCAGATGTGAAAAATCGGTAATTGGGCCAAACCTTTCTCAACTGGATACGGGGAATAAGTTGGGAATGGAGAATTGAAGTAGGAGGGTGACGTTCAAACCGGTCACGATGGCGGATGCGAGCACGGCGAGGATGGTTATCCATTTTGGGTTGGCGAAGTTTTTGGATGTGACTGGTGAAAGGGGAGTGTAAGCCTTAGGGATGCGAGGAAGGATTGCGCAAAACGCATTGTGACTTACTGGAGGTAGGGGTGGAAGGGTCAGTCGGACCGTTTACTGCTTCAAGTTGTACGGTCATGTACGCTGTGAAATAGAACAGTACAGAAACCGGTTTGTTTAGGCCATCTCCTCGCCTTGACGATGGAAAACAAATTGGCATAATCACCTTTCCTGCTAGTGAACCAAACCAACGGCCAAACAGCAAACGGCAACTGAAGCGACAACACAACTTGACTGATGATCAACAACTCATTGATCCCCGCCTCGCCAAACACGATAGCCGTTATCATCGCCGGGACGATAGCGATGGACCTCGTGACGATACGACGAATCCATGGTCGGAGGATGAACCGGTTGCCGAGGAAGCCGCCCATTACCACTTGGCCTGCTAAGGTGCCGGTGATGGTCGAGGATTGCCCCGAGCAGAGGAGGGCGATGGCGAAGACCAGGCCTGCGGCGTAGCTTAGTTTCTCGGTGAGGTAGTTGTAGCCGTCCTGGAATCAAAGCAATCCACAATCACAGTCAGCACGACGGAGAATTGCTTGCATCTTATGAAGACAATGGACTTACGGTTTCCTTACATTGATCGATGCCACGTGAACGTTCGTGCCATAAAACGCTGTGCCAGCCACAATAAGGATAGCCGAATTCACAAACAGCGCATACGTCAATGCGATAAACGAGTCGAGCTGCGCAAAGCGGATGGTGTCGGGAATGAGACGGGCGTGGTGGAGCGGTCGCGGCTTGTCGGGATTGCCCTTAAACTCGGTCTCTTGTGCTTCGATGACACCGACTTGGGAGGCGCCGGGAGTCAGGGTGTCGGAAGGTCGGTAGCGGTAAAGGACTAAGTGGGAGTGAAGGTATAGATTGTGCGGCATGACCTAATGTGGTAGTGATAACCGGTGAGATTGACAGAAACAAGGCATCCAGTGCCTTGAAAAGGAGCGAAACGTACCGTGGCGCCCACGATTCCCAGCAGAATGAACAGTGCGTTTGGGTTGGCAAAGATCTCGCCTGTTGGGACATAACCCAGAAACACATCGCCCCAAGGCGGATGGACTTTGTTCAACAAGATGCAAAAGCAGATGCCAACGCTGGCAACCAGAGCGAACATGAAGATTTCAAAGTAGCGCAGCTTGTCGGCGCGAAAACCGACCAAGATAATCAGGACATCCAATACGGTGATTCCCACACCCCAAGGCAAGGGGAGGTGGAAAAGAAGGTTGAGGGCGATAGCGGCGCCGATGACTTCGGCCAAATCGGTTGCCACGATGGCGATTTCGGCGAGGATGTAGAGGAAGATATTGACCCAACGCGGAAAGTGACGGCGACAGAGCTGAGCAAGGTCTCGTCCAGTGACGATACCGACCCTGACAGATAGCGATTGCAGAAGGACCGCCATAAGATTGGACATCAGAATCGCAAAAAGAAGTTTGTAGCGGAATTGGGATCCACCAGACAGATCGGTAGCCCAGTTTCCGGGATCCATGTACCCAACCTGAAGAATTTTACAGTATGATCAGCATGCAGTACGTTTTTCATACGGCAGTCAAGCGGGCAGGGACAAAAGAAAACCCAACAGAACTCACAGCAATCAAGCACCCAGGCCCGAGGAACCCAAAAAATGTTTTGAACCAAGCCCACCAGCTCCGGTCGAAATAAGCATCGTGTTCGTCTTCGATTTGGATTTCGACATGTCCGGGAGCTTCTTCTTTCTTGATAGATTCACAGGGATCAAAGGTACCATGAGCAGTAACACCATCCGTAGGAGCGTCCATGACGGTATGCTCTTTGGAAGAGTTCAGAGAATGCGTGCCAGCACCACCTCCTGCGGTGGTATCACTGGCGGATAGGCGAGCACTTGAACCTAGACTGGTATCTGCGTGGCGAGAGTCTGCGACGTGCACGGCGGTTGGGCCATCTTGGTTTGTATGCGAGGTGACGCCTGGAGCGGCGGGAACGGGCGCTGGTTTGTTCATGATGAAGGTTGTTGCCGGTGCGTGTGGAATGGACGTGATTCTTTGAGGTGGAAAACTCGCGGAATCAGGATGTTGCAGAGGGTTCAACTATTTTGCGAGTAGTATACACAGACCAACCTTTGATACACGAGTGCGTATTCTTGCCTTCTGGACAAACAAGGACGATGGACGATGGACGATGGTGTAGGCGAAACAAGGGCGCGTTAAGACAATCGGGCAGGGAGGGTTCTCGCCCGACCTTTTACACTGCCCCAATTTATAGTTTGGGGCGGCAGGGGTAATGTAACGAATCGGACTGATACATGTTCATGTAAGTAACAGAACACCTTGAAACTCCCCGCGGCCGTGCGCAAAGCATTGCCGTATTGCCGCGCAGTTGCGCCAACCAGACGCGACCGGTGTGTCCGACCGGTCGGACATGTGCCACAAATTTTTGATGACAAAACCGCCTGCTTGGAATAAAAGAGGAGCTCGCTCGCCTGCTCACTCTCCATTGCGCTCTCAAAGTTCAAGAAATGGCCTTTTCAGGAGCAGTCGTCCTAACAGACCTCAACGACTACATCACTCCCTCTCAAGCTTGCATAAAACCCGTCGAAGTCACAAAGACTTCCTCGGGGACTGAGAGTCAGGTTCGTTGGAACTGACTTCCTGACTTCTGTTGTCACAGAACGTCGTAAACGTTGTTCCTTATCTTCGCTTTGCAATTTCAGATTGTCGTTGACACCGATGGAGCCTATTATGAAGTGATGCAGGATGGTGGGAAAGAAGAGCTGAAACCGGCATCTATAACGCTCAACGATTGCCTTGCATGCAGGTGAGACTGCTAAAACGCAATGTAATTTTATCTGGTGGTGCTGTCGACTCAACGTTCCTTGTTCCACTTTAGTGGTTGTATTACGTCCGCTGAAAGCATCCTTGTCACAATGCAAAGCCAGCAGGAACTCTATCAGATCCTTCAGGCGAATAAACTTGCACTCTCGGTAGGCAGTGCACGAGCCCTTTCTGGCGGCGATTTCGTTTGTTTACTGACTTCTCCTCTCAGGAAGGAAGGCCGCAGGACGTACGCACTATAGTAATATCAGTATCTCCCCAGTCTCGCGCATCCTTTGCAGGAAAGTACGGCTTGACACCTCTGCAGGTCCACAAACGCCTGCTGTGGTTCTTCAAAGAGTATTTGGGAGCCCATTACCTTTTCGACACAGCTTTCTCGCGGGACTTTGCACTCATTGAAGCTGCAAAGGAGTTTGTACGACGTTACCGGCAGCATCAGGAGAAAGGGGGAGTGTTGCCTATGCTGGCCAGCGCCTGTCCCGGTATGTTGCCCATTCAAAAACGACACTGTGCCGAATAAATCGTAACCGACAGTTTTCACACTACAGGTTGGATCTGTTATGCAGAGAAAACTCATGATTACGTTCTGCCGCATATCGATTCTACGAAGTCACCGCAGCAGATCATGGGTTCTATCGTTAAGGACTATTTTGGATCTCACTTGGGAGTAACACCAAACCAAATCTATCACGTTGCTGTAATGCCTTGTTATGACAAAAAGCTCGAGGCATCACGGCAAGACTTCTACAACGATGTGTATTCAACGAGAGACGTAGATTGTGTCATTACGACGGGAGAGGTGGAGCGGATGTTTGGAGAGCAGGGAGCACGGATTTTGGATGCATCCGAGCTGGAAGTAGAGAGCTTGTTCACAAAGGCGGTTGTTTCTCCCGTGGACGGATTACCTGTGCTGGCCGGCACGGAGGGATCATCATCCGGCGGATATCTGTCGTACATTTTCCGGTTTGCGGCGCGCGAGCTCTTTGGGGTGGAACTCAGTCTCAGCGATATCGAGCTAGGTCAGAACGGCGTTCAAGTGCAACTTGGACGGAATTCGGATTACAAAGAGGTTATTTTGAATCTCCCCGAACGCGGACCTGTCCTGAAATTTGCTACTTCCTACGGCTTGCGGAATATGCAAAATTTAGTCCGCAAAATTAAACCTGGGGCGGGGAGGCGCCAGCGTACTAGACCTGGCCAGACTCCGTCAGCCCAGAGTGAATATCACTTTGTGGAGATTATGGCGTGTCCGAGTGGATGCATCAACGGTGGTGGTCAGCTTAAGCCGGAAGAAGGTTCTATCTCTGCTCCAAAAGAATTTACGGCCAAGGCTGAGGAAGCATATCAATCCGTTGGGGCGTATGCCGGAGTCCAGTTTCCGGAGACAAACCAAGCGATCGAGATCCTGTACAGGTGAGACTGCGGCTAGGCTTTCCATCTTGCATGCGTGTGATTCTAACGATGCTGTACAGGGACTGGCTTGGAGGAGAAGACACGCCGAAAGCGAGAGAGATGCTGCATACCCAGTACCACGCCGTTGAGAAGACCGTTGTGAGCGGACTTGCGGTTAAATGGTAGCGCAGTTCTAGTGTAGTTATCCGCATTGTAAATATTCAAGCTGTATCTGGTGCCATCAAAAATTTGCCTATAATAGTATCAACCCTTTCTTTGACCACAAACGTCGCGCTTGGAATGCAATAATTTACGTCAATGTATTAAGAATAGGATATCTAACAGATATACAAATTTGTATGTCGTCTTCGATCACTCAGAATTTTGCCTTGGACAAGGTCACGTTCATCTCCAGCGTTCGCAGTTGCGCCTTGCCCTGATTCAGAAGACTTTTTATTCTCTCCTACGACCAACCAAGTTCAGAATCACACAGATTGAATATCAAGTTACACCACCACGTAACACTCACGGGATCCTTCTCGTTTCTAAATCTTTCAAAGTCGGCCCGTGCCCATTGGCGAATATAGTCGGCGTCACTCTTCTCCAAGTCTGTTTATGTGATCACGGTAAGAATCACATTCACGCCACAATAGAAGTCACATAAAGCAAAACTCACGTTTGGCGTTGCGTAAGATGTCCCGATACAACTGCAGAACCTTTGATCGGGTCATAAACTGGGAAGGGTGCGACCGATTAAAACTCAATTTGAAGCAGTATCTGTCAGGCAGTTTGGGTGGGCACCTGATCAAGGGATAATATGGGACCCTTTTCCGATAGGCGCGAGGCCAAACGGGTAGCACGACCGGCGGCCATCGTTGCGCTCATGGGTGATGCGGCATCGTCCGAATTGGTGAGCGAAGGATAAAATCGCACCCTTTTATATTTGTTAGGTGGATCACGTGCGCATACGCCATTTCAAGCCACCTTCGACTTGGCCCTTCCACAGCTCCTGCTCTTGGCTTCCGCCATTGGCTCCATCGGACCATCCCCCGTCACAAACCTCGTCCAACCACCACAACAAAATAAAACCTCTAAAAAATGTCCGCCTCCTCCTTTGCACCATACCAACCTCCACGCGAACCTCGGTTTGGCGGTTTCGGGACCGGCGGTTACCAACAACTTCCCGACAACACAGCAGGCGCTGGTCCATCCTCCTCGCAGGCTGCTGCTGCTGGCCCGAGTTTCAACTCTTCCGCTTACGTCAACCCCGGAGTCATTGAGCAGGGCGCCGACCGTATCAACAAGTATGAGACTTCGTTGCCTATAAGAGTTGATATCGAGGCGGCGCTGTGTTATGCGTTGGGGTGTCTCAGCGGTGGGTAGATGCGTAGGGGCGGAAACTGTGGGCAGAAGCCTGCTGTATTTGAGCATTTCGTTCTAAGATAAAGCACGTGTGTTTTAGGAATTGTGTTCCTCATTTTTGAAACAAAAAATGACTACGTTCGGTAAGTGCGCTGTCATTCCTGCAGCATCCAGCGAAAACGGTGCTTAACCGCTGCCATGTCTCGCATAGATTTCACGCGTGGCAATCATGCTTGACATTTGTGATTGTGGTGGTGCGTTTGTTATATCATGTCAATTATCGGTCTTCTCTTGTCTAATTCCTGGTGTTACCCACCAATGCGTTGTTCAGGCCGTACAAATTTTCTTCAGCTTGTTTTCATCTGTGATGTCGTGGCTTATTTTTGCGATTGAGCTTGCGTTGATCGGGTGGTTGGGGTAAGCGTACAGTAACGTTGACGTCTGCTTAAGGGCAGCACTGACGAGAGTTGTGACGTGCGAACAGGTACAATGCGTACATCAATGGGGACAGCTTGGACCGCTACGAGGTCCCTTACGTTGGAAGGGTACGTCTGATTGAGTGCAAGTTAAATGCGCATTGCTATTACTCATGAGTTTCAAATTGCGTTTTCAGATTGCATCCCAATGGGTTGATTCTGAGTAAAAGGGCTGTATGTTGGGGCGGTTGAGGTAGTATGGCATTTTTGTAATTATTTTGAATGAAGCGGTCTCAGTGTCATAAAGGAATATCTTTCCCGATCAATATGTTGGAACGGATGTTGTTTGGCTCTCTCCACCTCGAAGAGGTATCGTTTTCTGACAGGCCATGGCCCTATGGTCATTTTTGGAAGGTTTGCTCTACTCCCTTGTTCTGTCCTTCTGCCAGAGACACTTGGTTTCCAAATGGATTAAACCAATCACTGTTACCAAAACTTAACAAACAATCGCCAATCATGTAATCAAAGCTTAACCCAAACGAACCCCCCGACGGTCCACCGGGTCAACCCCACGATACATACAGCGTGAGAACCCCTATATCCCACACCAAATTCTTCCTTCCTTTTCACTGATACGCACCAAGCAACCAATGACAAGAATCAACGCTTCATGCGGACGGACCTGAACGAATCCAAAGTTCGATATATACACATGTTCCTCAACTCATCAACACCTCGCTTCGTCAACTCATCAACACCTCGGATCACGGGCCAACCCTTCGTACAACGCCCTCGACAAACTTCTTTCGCTCGTGACGGGCGCATCTGCAGAGCTTTCCCACACAATGATGCCTTTCAGACCTTTATCCCACACATACCTAGTCGTGGAGAGAAGCGGCAGGAAAGCAGTGAGCTCCAATTCATGCACGAAACACAAATACACCGCGCTGGAAAGACAGCGCAGACAACAGAGACATCTCAAGAGTAAACTCACTTGCACTTTTCCCTCACAGATCTCACAGTATCGTACGAATTCAAAATCTTCTTTTCAGCATCGTACGAGTACCCCGCCTGAGCCTGCTCATCCCACATTTCCACAGCCCCAGGTCTCGGCAGCGTTTTATAATCGCACACACCGTCCTCCCACGACCGGTCGGGAACCAGGCCGTTGGAGGGCCGTCCCAACCCGTCTGTAGCGTTGAACCCGCGGGAAAAGAATGCGACGCCAATGACGATTTTGTGGGGTGGGACGCCGCGGGCCATGTATTCTGATACGGCGCGGTCGACGGAGAGAGGGGAGTAGGGGGTTGAGAGGAGGTTGGTGTGGTGTCCTGCGGGGCAGGGGCCCCATGCGGATGAGGCGAAATCGTAGGTCATGATGTTGATGGTGTCCAGGTAGGTTACCATCGCTTGGAGGGGGAGGACGGGGACTTTGGCGGGGTCTCCGGAGACGCAGGCGGAGATTTCGAAGTGTCGGCGGTCGGTTGCGTCGAGGCGTGTGCGGAGCAGGGCAAGGAAGGCGGCAAAGTTTGCGGGGTCTTCGGCGCGAACGACGTTGCCTTCGTTGCCGTAATTTTGACCCACGGGCGAAATGTACTCCCAATCTCTTTCAAACACACAGACGATAGGTTGGGATATGGAAAGTCAAAAGTCAGAGGAAAGGAAGTGAAAGCACTGTCGGGTGCAGAAACTCACAAATCAATGCGGTTGAAGACGCCAGGATGTTTATCGAAAATCTTTAAAATACCCTCCACAAACGCCTCCCTTTCCCGCGGCCCCTTGACAGCGTCTGAAAAATGCTTGCTCCAACTCCATCCCCCAACGCTCAATCCCAAATTGAACGCCATCCCAATCTTCTTTAATTTCAGAAACTGGCCAAGGTTGCCATAAGTGACGGGAGGGGCGTTCGGGTCGTCGTTCCACGTATCTGGAGGAGGAATGCCTTCTTGAGGGTTTGTGAAGCGTTTATCGGTGTCAGCCCAGGGGTCTGCAGAGGTGGGGACTAGGCAACCAGACGCAGGGTCCGGACGCAGGTCATAAAAGGCGTAGTTGACGTCTGCCTCCACAGGAAATGAATGAGCTTGCGACCAGCAGACAAGCTATTGCTTCGTAACCCCACCTGATACATATTGTATTGGCAAATCCTTTACTTGAAAGTTGCGCCCATACGTAGCCCAGTTGGTATGATAAACGATGAGTTTCTTTCCTGAGGCTGAAGTTGCCCAAGTGTTAAGACGCCAGTGTCACGACCCCTGAACTGGGAGGTACCCAAGGCCCCAATACAGCAGCATACCCCACTCTGTCTTTTGCTCGTACACACGAAGAGGGTAATTGTTGGCTTCCATCTGTTGAGTTCGGGCGATGGAGGAGGAGGAGGACTGTGAACCGCTTGAATCAAGACCCGCCGTGTACAGTCCCAGGTATCTGGGGTATCCACGCGTCGCAACATCGTCATCTATATTTCGGGTTCCGGGGTTAACCGTTATAAGCAAGTGGAGCCCGGTTTTTCAGGAGGAGCACTGGCCGAGTGGTTCAGATGCGATACCTGCTGCCGGAACTCGTGAGTGGGTGGGGTTCGACTCCGCGCGGTGGGTTTTCACCTTGAACATTACGGGGGTGTCCGACTTTTGCCATTTTTTTCAAAATTTATCCTTCTATCGTTTGCGTCTTGTGGGACTCTCTTTTGCCGTTTTATTTTTTAAAAAATGTCTACACAAATTTCGTTGGGGATATCCAATCGTTTTTTTGCGGTAACTCTTCGGGTCTTCCTAATGGTATCTGTGGACGAAGCGCTCAAATCCGTTGTGTCAACTGCCGAGGGCGCAAAGAGCACACAAAGAAACATCCAAAGCGCAAGCAAAGAAGCATGGAGAATGAGCAATTCTCAGGGAAATGCAAGCGCGCTGGCATGTTGACCAAACAAGAAGGGTAGCCATAAAAGTGATTCCCGGACACTCTAGCTGTACAGCCAGACAATACCATTTACACCATTCTACTATTAAGAATCTACAAATCAACCACAAATGCTAACAAACGCCGTTCAAACCCCCCGCGGGTACACCGGCAAATGCTCGCTCGACTCCTGATAGGCCTTAATCCTCGGATGCTCCTTGTGCGTCTCGTACAACTTCCACAGCGCGGGAGCGGTGGACGGCGTGATGGCCGTCGCGTCTTCGAAAAGGACGCGACCGACCCAAAAGAAGGCGTAGAGGTCTGTGTAGGTTGTCTGTGCGAAAGAAAGAACTGTAAGATTGGTGTTGTGGTTGTGGAGTGGGAGCGGGTAGGAAACATGCCTTGGACCCAACGTAATGTCCGTTATCGCCGTTTTTCTTCAAATGCTTGTCTTGGGTTTCGAGGAACCGTGGGAGGATGGTGGTGAAGAATGTGGATTTAAGTTCCGCGCGTTCGGATTCGGACCTTTTTTCGTGGAAGGGTCTGACGATGTGTTTGAGGAATTCGGTTTCAAAGTCCACTGTATCAACAATATGCAGGTTACGAATTCCGAGCGCGATTGCAAGAGATCCAATGATGGGATACGTACCCCAGCACTCGTTGTACTGATCACACAACGTCTTCTCCAACTCGGTCTCGCCGTCCAACCCGTGAACGCGCGCGAGGTGGCGGAGGATTGTCCTGGACTGGGCGACGGTGATGGTCGTGCCGTCGTCGAGCGTTTCGGTCAGGACAGGGAGTTGGCCGAAGGGTGTGGTGGGTTTGTCTGCGGGCCAGGACTTTACAAAGCGGAGATGGTTAGTTGGGGGAATAGGGATGGGATAGGTAAACAAAAGATTGTTTACCGCGACGCGTTCGGTGTAGGCCACACCGAGGAATCTGAGGAGGATGCGGATGGGTTCTGCTCTCCCCTGGAAAGGGAAGTAGAGGATCTCGTATTTGGCGCTGTTTGTCATGGTTGGGTTTGGGATTGGTATTGCAGTCGTCTTAGGGGAACTCTTATGATATGTTTGTAGTTTGCTGAACAGAAGAGACGCGTCGCCTGCATTCTACTTATATGACAGTTGACGGAGGAGCTCCGCACCCTCCGCACCCTCCGCGCTCTCCGCAGTTTCAAATCAAATCCTCGACAAACCCTCAATTCAATTCAATCTGCAGCCATGGCGGCCGCAACGCAGTTTCCACGCATCCACCTCGTCTACTGCGTTCAAACGTACCTCGTGGCTCCTCTTGGTTGGTTGAAACGCGCTGGATACCTCAACGTGTTCCGCGGTTCTTCAGCGGTTCTTCCGAGACTTCCGAGGGCTGTTGCGAAGAACAAGAGGGGGCGTAGTTTATTTCAGCCGACAATCTGAAAAAGACGCATCGCATCACGCTCCCTCTGGTGTTAGAAAATGCGTTTCACATATTATCTAAATACATCGCCCGGACTTCCAACTCTATTACCTCCCATCCAGCCACACCGCCGCTCGATATATCCCATCTCGAGTCCCTCTGCCCTCTCCTGACAGCCTCGCCTCGCATTCCCAACCACTGAAAAACTAACATAACCTGCAAGCTAAACAAAAAAAATACATCAAGACTCGGCACGATGTCAGAACCGTCTCCACGCCCGTCCAATCCCTCGTTCCTTCTCCTCGCGCCCAAGCGTGGTCGAGAGGGGCGGATTGGGAGTGGACATTGATATAGGCCGACATGGTTTATCCCTTTGGAGGGGTTTACCATCGATGCAGGTGCGGTTTTCCAAATGCATCAAATAAGGTAATAAGGAGATGGGCGGGCACCACAGTTGAGTTCAGTGGGCCGTGGGTATTGCTATTCGAAGCGGCCAAAGGCCACGTCATTGCATTCCTAAGTACGCTTCGGATGGAATCGCTACGTTGGAAGGTATATTAGCAGCGGTAGTCCGTCTTTAAAGAAAGTCTGGACGGGGAAGCGCGAAGTGTGTGGCGACGTAAAGCGACCTGGTCAAAGACGCGCGCTTGGTGATGATGATGAAGCAGATTTGATAGGTGGTATTCCTTTCAGCCCTTGGAGCTATTCATGGATCTGTTTTCAGGTTTGCACATGTGCAATACATGCTTCCAAGTTTGCAATGTCATTGTGGGGTTGCAAGAAACGAAATGCCAGCCGAGCCCTGACCTCATCCAACATTGATGCACGATGTCTAGGAACATTCAAATGGGGCTCTGGAAGACGATGCATTTATGCAACAGCTAGTTCAGCCATCACAACCAGGAACGAGACACTGAGGGCGGTGGCAAGTTGGTGCAGCCACCGACTACCATTGTAAAACATGGTGGTATCCAAAGCAAAAGGCCGGAACCAACTACTTACAGCTTGCCAATTTGCCCGGTTTTATTGATTTCGAAAATTAAAAAATATTACACGGATCACCTTCCGCCGACCCACTTCTTATGTACACCACCACACCGTTCCTCTCCCACTTCTTCACTCATCATCCACGGTTATGACATCATCATCATCACTACTCCCCACATCACCGCCAAAAGAATCTTCCAACGCCTCGTGTTGCCCACCGGCAAGGATAACGCAGCGCGACGCGTTCGGGTACGTCCGCAATAAACTGAAAAAGAACTCATCTGTCGGTGGCTGGAAAAAGGGAAAAAACCGGTTCAATCGCGCCGCAAAACCACCCATTTTTTCAACGATACGACTAACTTACATTAGTCCCACAAGGCTGATCACAAACCGGGCACATCCATTTCGCCTTCCGGTTTTTGCCGTTCCCGTTAATGGTTCGGAACGTGACGAAGTCGAAGCACTGACGGTGCATGCATCTTTGGCCGCGGACGGGGCGCTCGATGCGGAGAAGGCTTATCGGACATTTGAAGGAGACGATTTCTTTTTCGATTGCTTCGACGTCGGGGTCGGTGTCCTCGTGGTCGTCGTTTGATACCGGTTCGTTAGCCGGTGTAGGTGTGGGTGTAGGTGTGGGTGTGGTTATACCCGTTGTTGGGTGAGAAGGTGGTGGTGGTGGGTGAGGCGACGGTTGAGTTGCGCTCGCCGCCTGTTGAGATGGTGCGTTGGCGGGTCCATCGTGTCTGGACCGATCGCCGTTCAGTGATGCGGCCGGCTGGGTTGCGCTCGCCGCCTGTTGAGATGGTGCGTTGGCGGGTCCATCGTGTCTGGACCGATCGCCGTTCAGTGATGCGGCCGGCTGGGTTGCGCTC
>JADGKA010000255.1:0-27923 GCA_027604605.1 Borealophlyctis nickersoniae
GTTGAAGGGAGGGGGAAGGGAGTGTATTATAGAATTTATTATATTTTGTGCGTTTTTGATGTGTTCTTGAGTGTTTTGAGTTGCTGTGTTCACTAGGGGTGGTTTTACCACCATCACCGTTTTTATAGCAGCCTACGAGGTGGTGAATCTCTGCTGAGAGAGTGAATTTTTTTGGGACTAGTACTCCAAAGGTTCACGTACAAATTGGTCAAACTTTGCCCTCATTTTGACGACACCACAATCCATGTTGTGCATGTGTCCAGGTTTACCCATCGAGCGCGCCGTAGAGCGGGGCGTTCGGTGCTGACCTGCGGTGCCTACGTCTCACTGTTTTTTGCTTCCCGTCAATCCATACGTGCAATGCAGAAATGAAATCAAGTCGAAATTGCAAGAGAGCCGCTTAGGGCGCTGGAAGAACGAATATGGAGCCCGTGTACGTCGGGTATGTATGGTTCGTTTAACGGTTTTCAAGTTCCATGGCTGCGTTCCGACGGAGAACACTATATGGCCCAAACTAATGGGCAATACGCAAATCCTTAAAAGGTACTCTCTCCGCAAAGTAACACTGTTTCAACAACTGCGCATGCCTGCCTGCACATGGCACAAACCCGAACGATGGGCGTCCCAATATCGGTCTACATTAGACACCTTGTTTACCTTTCTCCGGCGCGTCAATTCGAGTTCCTTTGTGGCCCAGGTGTAGTCAGTCAATGTGAACAAGAATGAGGCGACTGGGTCAACCAGAGTTTGAGCTGCGCTTGGATCAGCAGGGGCAGCCAAATTCGTTCATTGCTTGCTGATACATGTCGCTCACAGCAGGCACATACTTCTGATGCTGTATACCCAGCAGACTTGAAGTATCTGCAGCCACTATGTCGTACGAAGCTCCTTTTTTGCCGATTATGTCTTGCGGACCCATCCACTGAACCCCTCATCACAGACGACCGGTACGCGTAACTCTACAATGAGCGTAGCCCCCTCGGTTTGCGCGCGACGAGGTCGATCATATGGACCCGTTCATACCTGTATTTCTTTTATTCATGCGCAACCCGTTTGTGGAGGGTATGAGTGACAAGTCTCCTAGGTAGAAAATGCCATGACGTCCAGACTGAGACAAACAACCGTCGGCATCCTGGGTATCCGCGATGAATATTGAGTGCTGGACGACTGCGGACGCAACAAGAAGACTCTCCATGAACAAAAATGATTCTACACCCAAGCACCTGTCAGGATACATGTGCAGTTCAGCGATTGACTATGATGCGCAGATTGCGCCGGTTGCGGTTCATCCGCCCTTCAGGAAGGGGCGCTCCCGCATAGAACGTGTTGCCACTGAATGATGTGTATTCCTATTTGTTTCTCTTCAGACATCGGCCACGGGTCATTAAATCAAAAAGAAGGGTTCTGTCCTCTATGCGCGGATAGGCGCTTCTGCATGGGACGTTTGAGGCACCGATTTAGGGAGCGTGCTGACGAACAGCTACAATTACATGCCGCCAGTATAACCTAAAGAGAGCGACTTCATCACCCGGGTTCAGGAGTGGGTTCAGTCGAGGTGCATGTACCCTCGAATCTAGCGTTTGGTTGGGCTCAGAACCTTACAAACACATGAACTGCGAGCTGCAGTGATGATGCTTTTTTTAGTCTGCTGGTACCCGTCACACAGGCCTCGTGCACTCTAAACCAAAAAATATCACTTCTGAAATGAAATCCCGCAATATCGGAAGGGTGACTCTTCCGTATCTGGGGAGTACCTCGGTGTGCGTTTACGCAATGGACGCGAAGTCCTTCGGCAACCTGTAACAGATGCTGGTACACATAGCATTAGTATACCGTCCCGCTGGATTGAAGTTGTCAGGGCACGCTTCGAGTGTATGGTAGGCAAACAAACGAATTTGAGAGAGGACCGCGGAGGTTTTATGGAGGTTCCACACTCTCAACCCAATATGGTGAGGACAGCCTATGTTTTTTTTACTTATTTTGTAATAGAAGCCATTGGACAAGGTGCTAATTCACGGAGCCAGGAGTGGTGCCACTTGACACGCGTAGGCACCTGGCGGACAGGGACGGGGGAGCGTTTCTGCTCCGTGCATGCGCGCACAAGTTTACCGGTTGCCTCGTGTTATTCTGTGGTGTCAGTTTGTTTGTGTCATGGCACGCCGGACCTTACCATTCGACACAGTCTCCTGCTCTGCGCTGCAATATATTGTGCCCTTAGCGGTTGCTGCATCTGGTTTAGCTCTGATGTATGCCAAAAGGGCTGACTTCAACAGTCAGTCAAGAGAACAGCCCACGCTCCTGGACCATGTCAACAATGTTTGGAAGGCGGATCATAAGGCAGCAACCTTTCTTTTTTGGCATGGGGCACCATTTTGCGACAGAACAGAAATGGCGGCGAGAAGGCAGCAGGAGCAGCTACAAACAAAACAAAAGAAGGGCGACGTCAATGGCGGACGTTTGGTAACCAGGATCCCCTGGCTCTGCCAAAACCCGTTTAGTAACCCAACCGCGCGTCTACTAAAGTTTGCAAAAAGCAACAAATATGAACTGTGCCAGGTAGGCTGGATGCAATCACGTCTTTGCATTGTGGAGAGTGACGGCGACTGCGCTTTTGGATTACTGGTCGGAGGACGGCAAACCCCGAAGAGAAAGGCGAAAAACAGAAGCCCAGGTTTCCCCCATGATGGGGGACCCATCTCACGGTTTCACCAATTCTAGTTGTGTGTATCATGATTTGGCACGACGAACATTGTGGGTTTGAAAAAGTCCAAACTGGTTCGGAGACGTGGAAGATCGACGCGACTCATAACGCAACGGCGAAAAAAGAAGTTTTAACTGGAAGTCTCCCCTAGCGTTTGGTAGCCGTGTCATGCAGCTTTACCAACTTCTTTCCGAACACTTTGGACCACGGCACGTGTTCCATTGCTCCAGAAGAAGCATTGTGAGTTGAGACGCCGCCATGCGCTGGCAGGTGGATTCCACGTTTGCCAGCTTCATTCATCCTACACAGATTCCCACAGAAGACCTTTAACAAGCATGACGTGAACCGAATGTCTGAAATGGAAGATGTGAACGGATTGTTTCCGTGGCCGTCTCTCCATCCACAGCTTGTCTTATTTCGTTTTGTCCGCGCTTGAATTACTTATCACACAAAAAAGAGTGCAAATACTGTGGAATCCGCTGCATGGGTACTTGAAATCCCGCCCTACGCCTTCGACCGGATTGCGTCTTGTGCTACTTCTTGGACGTACTTCAACGCCGCTGTACCATTGTGACTTCATCAATGCTGAAAATTGCAGAGTCCGAACCCGAGTGCGCCTCGCACGTCTCAGACCAACGTGAGCACCTGCAGTTGGATACGCGAAACAATAGAAAAAAAGAAGGGTCATTGTAGGTCTCACTCATTGGATTGTGGTATCCCACTCCTATCAAAATCCTCTTCGACAATATCTTGCGTTTTGGCATTCCTCATGACGTGGATTGTGGAGCTCATGTGGGCACAGCGGACGGATGGACTCGAATTGGCTGTGTCATTGGTTAGGTACGACTGCGCTTTTAATACGGATGGCGCCGAATCGTGACAAAACAACAAAGAAGAAAAAAGAGGTTCAAGTAGGTGATAAGCTGACTTTTGGTAGCCGTGTCATGCGGCATGACCAAATCCTGAGTTCAATGATGCGCAGTTGGTCACTTCACAAATATGAAGAATGGAAGTCAAAGACAAGCGCGTATCAGTTACCCCGGGTTCCCGACCGACCCTTGCCACCACAACAACTGCCTGTTGGGCGAGTAGATGAAACATGAAAGTGGACCGTACCTGGTGGAAGCTCCATATCTCTTTGGTTGAACGGACAAATGCTTGCAAAACAGAGCCACGGATGCGGTCAGAGAGCCTGTTTGCTTCGTTTCTGATCGTAAGCTCTCCAGTTGCGTTACCAGACGGAGACCCAGGAACCAAAGAAACATGCGACCTTTATCATTCCATTATGATCGCTGGTCCCCTAAATTAAGCTAACAGATCTGCTTTCGGAATGGACAAGGCTGGCGGACGACTGCGCTTTGGATACCGCGGCCGGCTGGCGTTTCCCATTTTTTGTACCCTCAAATCAACCGGTCACTGATGGGACATTGTTCGAGGGATATGCTCCGCAAGTCAGTAAGACAATCGCAGGCGTTCCTATTACCGCGGAATTGCACATGGTTCGCTCAACAGAGTTTGGATGACGAAGGGGAGCAAAGCGGCTTTATGTGCGGGAGCTTACCATTTCTCAATTCATGGATGGAAGTGGCCAGCTTCAACAGAAGGAAAAGAAGTCTCGGATCTCTTTTCTTGGCTTCCAATTAAACAATTGGTACGATAGGCGTTTATTTTTTCTGACTCGCGGTTTGACCAAACGTAGGGCACAAAAAGCATACACGTACAACTGAGTTAATGCTGCCGTTGGGTATCCAAGACCAGCGTAATTTTTGAGCAACCATCGTCAAATGTCATACTTTCAGAAAAGCTTCAATGCTAGTACGAAAAGAATTAGGGAGTCGTAGCGTGGTTGTGGAACAACTGATGCAAACAGAGGCAGAAAAAAATGGCCTTGGACACACCCTCAACGTCGACCCGGGCTTTCAAGTGCCAAGCCAGACAGTCTTTCAATTAATGTGCCAGATCTTAAGGCGATTCCCGCTATTGGCAAGATTCTGATGGCGCACAAGCTGCGTAAACTCGGAGCTTAAATCATAGCAAAAAAGTGACGATCAAGGGTCCTTTATCTGCTCTGGCGTTCTTTATGTGGCTGCAGCCGTCTTTGTTTGGAATGTTCGCTTAATCGTGTTTACTGCGCTTGATCCGAGATTCAGACTGACGGTGTGCCTCGTGACGGCGGTGAACTGCTTCACCCGCGTTCGCATCGGTGAACCCCACGGCTGATCATTTTGTTTTTGCAAAGTACGTCGCATTTTTTGAGACCTTTTGAGATGGGCAGGTATGTTCATGCGTTGGTACTGGCTCTGTACCGCAAGTGATTTCCGAAGTATTTCAAGAGTATGTTGATCACAGCAAGTCTTTGCTCGGCATCATTCTATGGGCAGTTGCTTTTGGTGGTGGAGTTGTCTTTGAGCTTAGAGATGGCAAGCTGCACAGACCACTAGTCTTTCCATAATGCGGGCTCTTTTTTTGTTGCCAATATGTGCGGGGCCAGGTCCACATCCATGGTTCACGAAGATACCCAAGCAAGGCATCCTATATACTGCGACTGCATGCTTGACTTCATGCGCCCGGGAGTTGAATCTGAACTCCCTATCCACACGGTGAGGTACTCCAACCGCGCTCATAGCATTGCGCACCAGGTGACTACGTTTTTTTTTGCGGACACGTGTGACGCTTAGCCCGCATGAAAGACGGTGACAATGAGGAAGTCAGTGTCACCTGATATATAAAAACATCATAAAGCGAACAGATTCTTTTTTCTTTTTTCACTAAAGCCTATCTTAGTATCTTGTGACTTAGTATCACAAGGATTAGGACAGAGAAGTTGTGCTGGGTGGTGGTATTGGAGCGTGTGTCGACTGCGCTCGCCACGATATAGTTATGCGGAGGGTTTACCACTTTTTTGGTGGCTCCCCGCTGTTTGTGCAAGGTGAGCCTCGTCAGTCTCAATAAACTTGAAGTGCTGAGGGGTTCGAATGGGCTAATTAGGCAGAAACGGAGAGTATGTTTGAAGGGGATTGCCGACGCGACGAATTAACTACGCTCGCCCGGTCGTTAAGACGAGTTCTACTTCACACTTTTTTGCGCCCCCTTTGGGGTTAGTCTGCGACTCCGCCTCGGTCCCTCTTGCCATAGCCATCCACCTACTCCTATTGCGATATTCATGGCTCCAAACCATGTGGTGCAAGCGTGTGAAGTGCCGACCCATTCCTCATCCGGCTCTGTCCTTTTGCGCCCAGTTTGTGTGTCTTCTAGGTTTCAATTGACGCAAGTGCGGTGTCCCGCGTTTTTTTCTTGCTGCAGAATAACACCGGCACCGGGACTGCGGGCGGTCTCACCAGTCCCAAACGGACGATGGCACCATTTTGCAGTTTGCGAGAGGCGTTTTTTTTCACTTAACAAAGGCATTTAGTCTACAAGAAAGACGAAGGGTTTACTGAGCTGCTGGGGTGAGTATTGCGGTCTCAAGTACTCAACGCACGCGGTGTTAATTTCTTTTGCCTCCGTTTGTCTGTTGTATCCTGGTACATCTCCACTTTATCAATGTTTAAGATGAGCGTTTGTTTTGCTTGTGCTTGTACCTGTTATCTCAACTCCTCGTAGGACCAATCAGCCATTGACCGGTCAGGGGCCGGCTGCGAAAAGGTGCTTCTCGACTACTCCTTCATTTTCATTTTGTTCATTCTCAACTTTTTGGGGCTCAATTTTGTCGTTCCTCGGTTGATTGTTAGGCACAGCCATACACAATTTGGGCATTCATGGGATCTCCGGGCATTATACATGTTTAGCCAGAAAGGGAACGCTCTTTTTTTTTGTTTCAAGTCTGTGTGGTTGCTTACTATATGGCATTGAAACGTTCGTGTAGGGGAACAGCTGTCTGACTGCCGCCGCCGGAACTGGAGAGCTTTGGCAACCCGGTTATTATGTTGGCAAGGGCGGTGTCAACTGCGCTTGCGAGGACGAACTGCCCACGCTCCTTGATCTTATTTGTGTGCGGGTCTCCAGTCCATATTGAAAATGGAGAAGCCTCTTCGACCATTTCAGTTAATAGACGGCAGCGTATTTTGCGGGCAAGCAAAAGAAAACAACATGCACATTCGTTTTTGACCTTGCCGCGGGGATCCTTTGGCCACTGGCCCCCGAGGATCCATTTCTTTCAACCATGCCGGCGCCAAGTTAAAAGGCCAACTGCATTTTGGGTTCATAGGAGCTCAGTCACGCTTGATTATATCAACATACACGCAGCACGAAAAAAGAGGCAAAAAGTTCAAAGATTACTGGGAAGCGGACCTTGAACCCCGCTTCCCACCTGACCGTAAAACCTCCGCTGCCACTAGACCAAGCGCCAAACCTTACACACAGGCACTGGGTGTGCCCCCACAGGCACCAGAAGAACACATCACTTCCCTTGCCATAGGGACGCGTATGATTCCCAAGTGAACCCGGTCCCCATCTTCTGGGGGTAAAGCAGTTGGGGAGCTCTGCGGCTGATAGGGCGGTGTATCCACCGTCCGCTTCCCTACATCTCCAGTTGACCGCCGTACTGCGTGTAGCACGAAATCTCAAGATCCTACTACAGAAGTGCGGGACTACAAAACTGAATTTATGCTAATGTAGTTGAAGCAACGTTCATTTTTTTCTGGTAGTCTCGTTTGTAACCAATGAGAGGTGGACTGGCACGCGAGCTCTCGCCTCCATTGACACGGACGCTTCGTGCACCTGCATACAACACTCACCATCCATACGTGCGATACGTTACTGACCATTGGGTTTGATCACCCACCAGCCCTGAGGACGTTCATGTTAACCTTTGCGAGCTTGATCCAATTTTTTGTATCCTGTTGTGCGGCTACCGCTGTATCCATTTTGGGCAAGATCATCCGCGCAGTTGCTGGGCGTCCAAGAGTCCGTTGGTGAGGGTACAAAGGATGGGCTGCAGCATCGGAGTCCGTGAAAGGGAAAAGGGATGGCGTTTGCGGGTTTAATACTCCTCATCCTGGGATGTATCGGTATCGACCCACTTCTTTGGCCGTCCAGGTTCTTCATGGCGGCCGGACAGAGTGCCAGACCAGGGTATAGCAATCCCTGTTACCCAAACATCCCGCATCATCAGAGAGATACATTGTAGTACTACCCCTCCCGAGCATAGTGACAGCCATTACCAACGTCTGATGCCATATGGTGTTATCGGGGTCCAAATAAAGGAGGAGCATGTCATTTTGGGGACTAGGCCATTTCCGCGAAGGAGTGAGTCGACTTCTCCCAACCAGTCAGTTTAATATCGGCGTGCTTTTCGTTTTTTCCGGTTATGTGCGGCGGGGAGTTGTGGAAATGGGAACACCAAGCTGCGGAACCAAGAACCATAATGCAATTGGGGATAAGGCAAAAAAACACTCTACAGCTAGTAACTGTCAAGGCAGTATCATCCTTCGGGGGTCGGCCCTGAAAGACGCATCCTCTTTTGGTACACCACCTATCCAGATTTCGTTTTACAAAGGACACCTCAAAGCAATTTGAGCATCGGAAGAGCGGAAAGCCGAGCCATCCTCCTCTCACAATGCGCAGTTCACCCACCTCAGGGAGGGAACATAAGCCTGTACAGCGATGTCTGACCTGTGCCCGCAGCGTCCATCATGAAGGGTTGTCTTCTTTGGTCCACCGTGTTTTTGCGGCATGTGTGGTATTATGGATTTAGATTTATAGTGTGGTGATCTTTCCTGAACTATGGGGTTTATGAGATTGCATCTTGGTATGCCGCTGTGTCAAACTTCCTCGCCAGTTTCACCCCGTTTCCAGTTTGTTGACCTGGAACAAAAAAAAGTCATTGTCGCTGGTGTTGGATTTCACGGGAAGTCCTGGAACTTGGCATTCCAAGATTAGAAGTGAAGGGTGGTTGTCGACTACGCGCTCGCCCGTGTACTTACGCACTTACGGCACGCGCCATCCTGTAAGGACGCGGAAGATATCGGACCGCTTTCGCTTACAGACAAAGTGCTTTGTGAACGTACCAAAAAAACCGTCGGCTTAAGTCACGTTGGGATGGAAGTCTTGAGGAGACGCCCCGAAAAATCCATTTCGGCCAAGACCTCCGCGCAATATACCAAAAGAGCAAACTAGCGTTCTTCTCTCATAGACACAGTGTGTGCCGCTATTATTCTCGGTGTTGGATCATATTTCACTCGCCAACAAGACATTGTGTGCCTGGTGAACAGACGAGGAAAAAACATTGTCCAAGTAGTTGGAAGAGAAGCATGGGCGCCGTGGCAAGTGATAAGGCAACGGTCGACCGACAGCGCGCCCCAAAGCCGCCATGCATGGCACGCATGACCTCCCCGATGTTGGGGGAACCAATCACGTCCGGTGTTTGTGAAGGGTGGCGCCCGCAACTAGCTGCAGAGAGAAGGGCCACTGCTTGAAGCGACTGGGAAGCGGAGCCTTCCGAACTCCATTGCGTTCGACAGTCCCGCCCAAACCACAACTTCATCCATCCACCCCACCGGGGCTACACGTGCTACTCCATTAGCGCGAGAGTAAAACGGCGGTGGACCGCGGTGAATCGACTTCCCTCTCCGCAATGCTCTCGATACGCACTTTGACACTTTTTTTTCATTCTCCCCATGCACTAGTTTGGAATCATACACCTCGAATCTCAAATCCAAGGGAGTCAAAAGTCAAAAAATACCACGATGGTATCAAAGTCCCGTTGTAGACAACCAGACGCCCCGTGAATGTTTGACCAACAAATGGAGCTAGCCTGCTCTTCTTTCGATGCCCGACATGCACATTTCTCCGGCGACAGGAATACAACACACATGTGGCGCGAACTGACTTCCCCCGCTTGAGCGTTCAGTTTGTGGATAGATTTGATTTCTTTTTTTCTTACTTCTCTTAATCGAGTTGGTGATTGTATTTAATGGAATCGTCGATGCATAGTATCAGGGCTTGGGATCATCGCGGGTGGAGGGAGCTGCGCTTGCCGACCCCGCTCGCCGTAGTCTATGCGCATGTGCATACCTTGATATCTTTTGTTCACTACTTTGTTTCTTGAGCAGGGAAAGGTTGAACTACCTGTATAGGACAAGCCTATGGAACACGCGAAAAAAAAAAACGGTGGTTCCCCTTCTGGGGAAGGGGAACGAACCTGTAGCGTAACCGGCCGCACCCGGACACTCCTTCTCGTTCAAACGTCGACCTGTGCAATGGTAGCTCCATTGCGCACCTCGACGCCTGAAACATGCACCCAACGCAAAAAAGACAAGGACGAGGCGAACTAGGAAGCCAACGTTTGGAACCGAACGTATCCCCGTCGCTACAGCGACCCGCCTTTACAGTCCGTTTACTTACCCTTGTAGTCTCCGACCCCGCGTACGGGCAGCGGATTCTCTGTTAAATGTTCTAAAGACTGTTTTGTCCCGCGGTCTGCGCAGCACCAAAGGCCTTTTCTGGAAAGTGCACCCACGGACGTGGTGTGCAGTTGGGAGCATTCTTGCAAGTTCCATCATGCTCTCGAATGTGATGGGGTGTAAGGGTGTAGCGATATAATGATAACGACGGGCATTTACAGTACGGCACTCGCTTTTCCCGGCTTGGGGTTTATCTTTATCAGATGACCTTCACCATCGCACGGCTGGGGAGCTGGGCAAAGCCCGTTGGCCTCCAGATTCGATTGCCATGCAGGAATTTATGGGTGCGCGGTCGGTCCCCAGGGGCAGGCAATCAACTCATGAACCCCGTTCGTTCTCTGGGGTAGTTCCTCATGCATGCCCGGACCACTCCCTTCAATGGGATTCACCCCAGGGAGTGTGCATTGGTGACCTGGAATCCAGAAAAAAAATTAGCAAAACCCAAACAATGATACTTAATTGGTTCTTGGCCAGGGTATCAGAACGCTTCCCCAACCAAATTGCCCTGTGCAGGTAAACACATGTGCCCAATGAAACTCGCCTCCGATTGCAATCGCTTGATTCTGATGGACAGTGCGCTGAGCGGACATTGACTCAACAATTGAATTGGAATATATAGGCGCGTGCGATCGTCTCCATCTTCCCCAGGCCCCCGGCTGGGAGGAGGACGCAGGCTTTATCTTGATCCTGCGTCTCGCTGCCCAGCGCGACCGAGGCGCAATAGCTTAATGCTCGCGACGGGACAGAAGGAACCACACCTGAACCCGCATCGAGTTGTTTTGTTTTTCCCATTTTTGTTCCAGCGCGGCATACCTTGCCCGTATATTTCCGCAGTCATGGGATGAGCCAGTGTAAGACGTGTTTTAGATCCTCGCTCCACCACAAGGAGCAAAAAGAAAACCTGACAATTGCCTCAAAGGTGATCTGGCGTCGTCCACCTAACCAGGCCACGGCGAACTCGACCCTCAACTTCGCAATATGCTCTTCAAGTCAGTTGCAACCACGTGATGGAATGAGACCAAGCTTGAAAAACTTAAACCATGATTACTTGCTCTGAGTTTCATTGGCAATGCGCGTTTTGGTGACCAGTCTCCCTGTATCTTACCGGCCCCAATCAGGAGTGTCAGGAGTGTACTTGCGGGCTTCATTTTCAACCTTAAAGTGTTACCATCCAAGACCTGCTTGTCATAGGGCACGGCAACAAAAAGATTCAACTCTTTGCCCCTACAAACCAGGTCTCAATGGATGGTATCCGCTACAACCCTGAACATGGCCACGGACCGATTTTGTAGCTTTGATGCCTAAGTGTTTATGAGGATGTTAAGCTGAGAGCTCGCCGCCTGATATAACATGACATGGCTCGAAAGGGTGCAATTGGACCTTAACAGAGTGTTTTTATACGCCGTAGTTGTCGGGTTCGGGGTACCGTTATCTTTCGCGCCTTTCTCCGGACGACTTAAATATCGAGGGAGCTGGGTGGAAGTCAAAACAAAGGGATGCAAAAAGATTGCGCGAAAAAAGGAGCGGTCAGATCGTCAAAGATATGCGGCGGGTGGCACCGTGCCGGCTTCATGCATTCCTGGAATACTTCGCCAATGCTGAGAATTGTGAAAGTCATGGGCGGGAGCAAGTTGACACGGTGCTGGGTCCTCATGTCCCAGCCAACGCGAAAAAATATCAAAACTAACAACAGACAAATTTGGTTTTCAAGGCGGTGCGATCGGCGGACCGCCGGGATCCCAACGCTTGACCGCTTTCGCGAGCGCTCATTCAAACTTAGTGCTATGAAATGTGTACGACACCGCTCAACCACGGCCAAAAAAACGCCCACAAACCGCATTGAAGATTGGGGACACCTATCAAACCCCGTATCTGGCCATCCTGGTGGACCTAGTACGCGCGTACCTGGTTCCAACTTTGCATCTCACGATACGAGACCCACAATGGGTACCTCTCCCAACTCCATTTGCATTAATGAGTACTGAGCAAAAATCAGGCAAGCGTTGCCTGCGGATATGGGATTTGGCCCCCACTCCACACAGGGTTCATGGTAACCATATAACCAACGCACGCATTGGGTTTAGTTACCAAATAGATGCGTGGACCATGGTGACCGCAAGAGTATCCAGTGACGATGTGGGGGCAGTAGAATATTGGTCACGGAAGACTATTTATGGATACCCTCAAAAAAAAAAACATCCGGTTTCCCCCCAGGATGGGGATGTTTTGAAGATTGCACACCCCACCGCATCGCATTCCGTCCATCAATGCAGCAACATGAGCACTTGGTTTGGATTTGACGAAGGTTCCTGCTTTCGCTCGACAGGAGATTTGGTATCGGAAGGACGATGGTGCGTGGGACCCTACCATACCGCATCGCACCCACCCAAAGATATATAGATGAAGTCAACCGAGCCTGAGGATAAGTATGCTATTCAAGAATGCGCCCAATTGATGCACGGACATGTGTCTGGGTTTGCTTTTAAGGCGATTGAATGGTGATATGGTTCTCTCACGATGGTACCCGTAATGCCTGAAGACGCAACCCAATTCCATATGCAGATGTAAGAGAGGGCAAGGGTGTTTGAACACCGCCCAATCTAGTGTAAGGTTTTCCGCATTCGTTTTTTTGCCCTTGACGGATTCTGCCATATAAAAAAATAGACCAAAGAAACGTAGTCGGAGATATACTGGTAAGGGTGTGGGGTTGGGATTACACCGGCCCTCCTTTCGTTGTTGATGCGACACTTGCAGCGGATAGCAGGTTGTATGCGTTACAGTAGCTGCAATGCCACGGGGACAGAGGTGTGACCAAACAACGAAGAAAAAAAGCCAGCATGGAGCTTCGTCAGAAGGAGGGTGTTCAACAAATGAACACACCCCAAACGTCGTTACAGCTCGCCTTATTTCGTCGCATTCATTTAACGCGTACGTACAGTACCTGGCTTCACAAAGCGGGTGGAAAAGATGCTGTCCGAGTGTATGTGTGCCGTCATCAATACCAAAGAACAACTGGGCCGGAGAAACAACTCAAGATGAGGCTCGCTGGAAGGCCACTTCCTCATTGGTGGGAGAACGCCCGTCATTGCGATGGCGGTGCACCGGTGATCGGAATTGTGCGGACTATTCGCTGTGGTAAAAACACAAAAAAACCGTTGTACCAGCTGCTAATTGGAGCCACAGGGTTTGCAGACCCTAGTCCAAAGGGCAGCTACGTCCCCATACTTGGTTTGGCTGTGAGACAGGTGCGTGGTGAGGAAACGAGGAGTGTGGAACCCTCGGAAGTGACTGTTAAAAAAATAAAATGCTTCACGCTATTCGAGAATTGAGGCGGTCGTTTTATGACATTCCCACGCTTCTCTCCTCATGCATGTACTTGGCATTCGCCCTTGCTCACGAGGCAAACTGATGTATTTGTGCGGCTCCTCTGCCACCGACACCTTCCTGGACATATCCGGCATTACGCCGCAGAATCCACCGAGTTATCAAGTACCAAAAATGTACACCTATGAGGTTACTTGCGACATGTGCATGTTTGGAAGAAAGACCCCAAACGTTGCCATCATTGATGGAGAGAGGGGCCGTGGGTGACCAGTACCACCAAATCCAAGCACGTTGCAATGGAATGGCCTTCAGAAGTAGGTTGGACCCGTCCAATTCCCGTGTGCTAAGCAACGCTTTTATGCCCGACCTTCACCGATGCGACGCCATTAGCTGAATGCTATACGCATTTGACACCGTACGTACGTGACCAGGGACGGTGAAAACGGGTAAACGTCAAGGGAGGGCCATGCGACAACCATGTACGGCCCCTCCATTTCTGAACGTCTGTGCCATTTTTTTTGGATTAATAGCGTAACTAAGATTGAATTCGTACACAACGGTCTCTGCGTATCCCCAAACATTTGAAGGAAGATTCCACGACTACTACTACTACTACTTTTAGCAGGATAAGCCTAAAAAGGAGTCACCAAGCTTTGTACAAGGAGAACGTTGATTCCCTGGCTTGGGCGGGCAGAAAAACCTTGTTTCGTCGGATGATAACAAAATGTGAACTTTGCCATCCCAACCGGGTGCATTTTCGCAATTGCATTGAGACGTTATTAGACTCCAATCATTGACACCGACCATGACCAAATCCCAACCGGCGCAGTAAACGAAAAGCTTCGTACGCTCAATGGCGCCTGAGCCCACCCATCCGCCATTTTTTTGCGGTCCCGTCTTCTCTGACCCATCACGAGCAAAAAGTCCTTCGAACAGGACGTAAAACGTCGTTCCATCGATGTAGTGCGGGGACACGCTGTACCGACGGAAGATACCTACGGACATCTTGCAAACGTGGTTGAAGTTATCCCTCACACCCTTCACGTCCGGCTGTCACGTCTCTTAACTGGCGAACGGACCGCTTCTACAAAAAAAGGTAAATGAGGTTGCATTTATGCCACAGTGGAACCCAGCATATTGCATTGATACATAGTGGATACATTCAATGCCTGTATGCGGACTGGGAATGTCAGGAAAGTGCGTGGTGGTGACGCGGGTTGCTTGACTGGAAATGCAAGGTTATGCAGGCGTAAAAAATGTTTACGGAGGCAAAGATTGAGGATGCGGGCACTTGAAGACCATTACTTGAAGACCATTACAGCTCCCTTTCATTGATATGGTGACTTGATCTTATTGACATGACCCGGTGCAGGGCAACATGTAGTTTGGTTTCCGCGTTGAGACAAGTGCATCCGATTCTAACTTTCGTGCGTCTGGGGTTTGTGGGAATTCATGTGCAGTTGTGACGATGTTTGTGTCCGGGCCATACATTCGCGGGGAGAACGCATCGACTCCCACTTTTGACGGATTCTTTGACGCACGACTGCGATATAAAAAGGAATGTTTCCTGCAAAAAAACGTGTACCACCAACCTAAGTCAATGCCCGCGGTCGGGCAGAGCGCCCCCTAGGTGGACAGTTACTGTTGAAAGCGTCGGCGCTGCCCGTGATTCCATTTTATTGTCAGTCGGGTCGGATCATATCTTACCGCCCCGAGTCCGTCATTCGAGATCGGCTTTTAAAGACTACATTATTCGCTGCGTGAAAGGGGGTGACGGCAAGGACAAAAAATACACTAGCTTCAAAATACAATTGAAAACCGTGGGTGTTGGAAGATAAACCCATGCCTCGTCAGCGGAGGAAGTTGTTTTGCGGGGGCAAAGTGTGTTGTGAATTTCTGATTTTTAGAGAGTATGGGTACTGCACTTTCCCGATTTTGGGCAAAGATCAGTGGACTGCCGGTCACTTTTCACCTTCGGTGCTTTACAAACGGTGCTTCTCATGCCGGTCATTTCCGCAATGTCTGAAAGCCTCCGAAAAAAAACTGGTCTTACCAAGGATAACGGTCATAGTGTAGTCACAGGAGCGTACCAACATGGCCTTCTATGGACAGTTCGTTTTCGGCTCAACATACCGATGGACGAGTGCGGATACCGGGCATGCGCAGTTGGGACTCACAAGGAGATGCGAAGTGAGGCGGTTGAGTTTGGAGTTTTGTTAATACATTTCGCCGAACTAACGAAAAAAACGATTCATGGATGGACCAACAGAAGCGACGAAATTGGTTCGGTCATCAATCCATGTTGTTCCGGCGCTGGCCAATGCCATCCTCAATAACTATTCTTTGGTGGAGTGCTGAAGAAGCGCAGAGAAGACGTCATTTCAAAATCACTCCTCCGTCTGTGACGCTTCTTCCCATGGAAAGCTTGAGGGACCACGGGAAAAAATGCATAACCTTCCACTATGGCATACATGAAGCAGGATGTGATACCCCCTCCACAGTCGGCGCGTCCAGTTCCTTTGTTGGACCATCAGTACGTTCGACGAGGTGTGGTTTGTGAAGATTGATGTCGCAAAGGAGTTCCGGGTTGGATAAGATGGTGCATTTGGGTCGACTTTCAAAAAACGTTAAAAAAAGGACACTTCGGGTCGTACATGCGTGGAAGCTTGGGTTTGTCACGGGCATCTATGCTCCGCGTTCAAGGTACAAATTGGCCAGCACGCTACCTACCGTTGAGGATGGCTCTCAAGACAACGCAAAGTACAGGCATCCAAGGAATGACACAGTTTCCCAGTCTCTGTACTGGCAGGCTCCGTGGCGGTTACGTATCGCGCTTGTTTTGAGTACGGTTTGTAGCGCATTTAGTGCTGCACTGTCCAACCGAGTCCACAACTCTGGAAACACTCCGGCCCTGGACCGCTTGCCATGAGAGCGGCGACTGGTTCCTGCCTGCTCCCTGAAGGGCGTCTCAACCTTGTCAACCTTCTCCTCCAGATTTTCGGCGGGGCCACGGACCGGCCCCCCATCTGCACCATCCCGGAAATGGTCCTGCGTCAGACCATTCCTCGTTGCTACTGTCCTCCAGATGTACTATTTTTTGACGCTGTTTCTCAGGGACGCTTTCGACGTCTGGAACCGCAGCACACAAACCAAGTGCGAGCAATGCTGTGCCTTAAAACTGACTTTTGAACGATGAGAGAGCATCACCTTCAGAAGGTGACGAGAAAACATGTGGTATATTTTTTCCCCCTTGGCCGGTGCCGCGTGACGAATGCCTAAACTGCGGAATATGTGGCGGCCCGTTGCGTTAGGGACTTTTGCCGACTGTAGATTTGAAGAGTACTGGCTTAAAACCGGGAAACGAGGAAAGAACAGTGGGTAATAAACCGAAGGGATACTTGATTGTGGTCCACAGTCAATGTTCTATTCGTATCTTTACGGATGGGAACATCTTTTTTCTGGGGCGACAGGCCGGTTGCGAGGAGCGGATACCCAGACTGCGCGCCTTAATTAAGTGGGTTGTTACACACGCCCTCAACATCAATTTCGTCCCATTGGATAAATCCCTTGTTGCAGCGTCCCTCTATTGGCATGTCCGCTCGTTTTCAATTGGGTTCAATCATTTGATCGCAACAACGCTCATGCCGCCAGACCTTGTCCTTCCTTTCTCAAGAAGGAAGCTGCGCTGGTAAGTACGCATACCCACCCAAGTCCGTACACTGCTTCTCCCTCAGCAGTTCCCCATCAGCGACGATAAACTCCACAGAGAAAAGCCAAGGGTAGAGGAGAAGAATATTCATAAGAGCGCACCACAGACGCCCGAATATTCAGACACCGCCCTATGCGACGCAGTCTGCACGTCGTACCGCCGTGCACAAATTTCCTCTACCCGAATGTGCGCGCCGCCGTCTAAGTCCCATCGTCCCCTTTCCCATCGCTCACACCACGCACAGGGCACGTTCTAATCCTTGACTCACGCAAGGGACTCCTATGGGGATCCCGTTTTCTCGGCCTCAACTCTACCCGCAGTTGTTTTCAAATCTACCAATTAGTCTGCCTAGCCAAGGGTGACAAACGCAAGCGCATCTCATTTGCGCAGCACATTGTACTTTCGCCCAGAGAGCTATGCGCTGAATGGTGTACGCAAGACAGCATACGCGCATCTCCACATCTTTGAAAGCGGACGGTGGTAATCGGTATCCAAAACCGGATTTCCATTTCCTGTTCCTGTTCCTGCTTTATCTGCAAGTTTTTTGGACGCCGCACCGCCGTAATTCCGTAGACATCCCCGAGATTCAGTCGGTTTTGGTTTCAGATGTAATATCAGGCAGAGATCCCTTGGTTGCAGTAGAGACCTCCACGTACCAGGCGATTGCTGCAAACCTTCCCGGTGCTTTCAACAACGTCCTATACATAAATCAACGACACGCCATGCGGGACGTCAATGAATGGGCTCCGTCGCTGAACACTGGGAGCAACGGGACGCTTCTTATTGTCTTGAAGTGTGTGTCTGCCATGGAGGTGTTAGGCAACTTCGCCGCAGTAGATGCGGTGTTTGGAGTTGCATCTCGTGAACACTATGGGATTGTGTTCACCGCGACTAAATGAGTGTATTCGGGCGATCTTGGTCGGGAAAGCGAAACGACCTTATCATTATGGCCATGCGCTCGTGCTTTTCCTTTTTCTCCCTCCCAAATCAGCCTCCACACGTGCACCAATTATTTACACCAATAATCTACAACCACGGCCATAAAAAATATCTAGCATAGAGGCTCAAATGGGTGCCTTGAACCAGCGCTGCATGATTAGACACAGCACAATTACGTGGCATTTGGATTACTTTACAAATTTGCATACAAGAGGGGAAGGAAGGATGGAGTGACAGCAGCAGGTCGCACACCATGTCCCTGATTTCCGATATCCACTGTAACCCTGAGGCTGAAATGGACGTAAGTACTGTGAGGTACATCAACAAGGGGCGGATTCCGATGTGTGGCCCCTCCGAATCTGAGAGACAATAATGTGTCGTCCCCCCCTGGCCAGACAATGAGCTCGGAACCACGCCAGCAGAGGGGCCGGCGGGATCAGAAACCTTCGGATTCGCCGTAAAGATCTGTGGGAGTTTTTTTTGCCAGCATAGGGCACGACGCAGTCTCCAGGAGAGCGTACCACGGAGTTTCGAAAACACAAGGATATGGCCATCGGCCATCGCCGTCACCCGTTATCCAATGTCTCATCGAAAATGGGCCAGCGCTCCTTTCAAGATCTTGCGATGCATTTAACAACGGTAACCAAAGTCTGTGCCTTTTTGTAAATCACATTCCGAGGGCGGGGCATGCAAGAAATGAGTATTTCTTGGGACTCGCCAGGTACAATTTCACGGACTGACTAAAAAATTTCTTGTCTGCTGGGCCCATATGATAGCCCTTGGCACTGTCCTTGGAGACAACCTCACTCTGGGTTCGTGCACCCCATCCTTCGAACGACTTTGAAGCTAAACCCCAGGGCCGGAGTTTGAAAGGAGGTTTGTTACCTTTGTGGACGCAACGTTTGGGTGTCCAAAAGACCGGACTGTGCATAGCATGAGACTGTATAACACACATACATGTACGCATCGTTATAGGATGGAGCACTGGCAGGTCTTTCACCGGGAGTGCTGGCTTGGTACTAAAAAAAGACCTGTTGGAAGCTGTATTGAAATCGTCCTTGAAGACATATCGGTTTCACAATGAACGATTTTGAGGGAATACACGGGTGTTTCCAAAACAGTTGAAAAAGTCTCCGTGGCAGGGTCCAAATGTTTGGGTATCCAAACACCCGGACTGCGCATGGGGAATGCACGGTGATGGCGTTTTCGAGGACGTGTCGCAGTCTTGACACTCAGGTCAACAATTAGCGGTGGGGTATACAGCGGGAGAGATCTTAGCAGCGTGCGTCGCAGACGTCAATTCAATGTACGAACGGCCTTGAGTGGCAACTGATGACTAGTAACGAACTTTTTTGTCGTTGACAAACGTGGATGTTGGGGAACCACACGGTTGTAATCCATTTCGATAGTTAATGGCAGAGAGCGGGATAGACGGAAAAGGAGTTTAGTGCAACAAAAAATGAAAAAGTCGTGCAGTGGTATGGGTGGTCGTGCGGATTTGAATCACGGATTGGTATCACCGCGGCGGCAGCCGGACACCCGGGCAAGGTACCATCGAGAAACGGACGGGCGTGCGAGCTTCGCGGCATCCGCTCGTCTGCTGTCGTGTTTGAGAGCCTCTGTGCGGACTTTTCTTAATTCTGGTTTGTGCGCCCGCACACCAATACAGTGCGAGTGACTCGATGTTGAAAATAATTGTCTACCTGCGCGTCCGCGGCCGAAATCCGCAGCACCCGCCCTCTCCAAATTCTGACGTCTTTTTTTGACTCTTACGCGGAATGACGGTTTAGTGGTTTAAAAATGGGCCCAACCAGCAAAAAATACACAGTTAAACGAGACCTTTTATACAGGTTCCAGCCACATCCTTTACCGCTGTCGAAGCACATTTTGACTGACCTTACAAGACCCGCCCAACGCTTTCCAATGATCGTTGGGTATCCAAGTGACGGGGAACTGCGCGCGTGCACCCCAGGTATCGGTCGAAATTCACAGTCACCTTAGTTGACGAACGAAAAAAAGGCACTCTTGCCGGAATAGATCATGGAATGGTGCTTGAGCGACGCCGTTTCACAAATACTAGCGGTTTACTAACCTGCCAAGGACTTTATACACATGTTAATCTACGTTCGTCAAACTCTCTTCAACTGAAAAGCCCTGGGGACCGTTTCTTTCCACATCCAATCAGAGCGATGGGGACCCTGTGTAAGTCAACTCGGTTGACGAAGGGCAAAAAAGGTAATAGTGGCGAAACTAGCAGTCTGGAATGGTGCTTGGAAGACATCGGCTTGGAAGACACCGAAGAAACGTCCAAGGACCGGATTGTTTCCCCCACCAGTTGACGCAACGAACCAACAAAATTGCTGGAGTTGTGCCCGGAACCAACCCCAAAAAATGACGGGAGCCTTGTTCCATCGGCCGAGCAGCGCTCTGCACCACGTGCGGCATGGCATTTGGAATTCGCGATTTGTCAATTCCAATTTGCATTAGAGGCGGCATTGCAGGTGCAAAAGAAGTCACCTTGGAACGGACCAAAAAACCGACCGCACCATTGCGGAATGAGAGACTTCTCTCTCGAATCTGGCCTTTGAAGACCCATCGCTGCTCCAAACCTGTCCATAGTATCTAAATTTACTGTTCTCACCTGCCTTCATGTGGGTTGTTCATGGTAATAAATACTCCATATGGCCGGCTGTACGAATCCTCCAGCGATGGGTATCCAAAGCTTGAGTACTGCGCACAACGTCGCCAACCCCCTCATGCGTCGTTTTGGTATTGAGTATGGGAGCAAAGGATTCGGATAGTTGATGACGATGGGAACGAACCAAACGAAAGCGCCATCAACGCGGGAGGTAATCACGAGGAGATAAAAAGCAAAAAAACTGTTTTTGGGTACCAATATGGCTACGTTGAGATCCGTTCTTGAAGACGGGTCCACAACTCTGTTACCGCCCATTGAACTGACGTGGAAAACAAAGCACCCGCAAGGGACCTCGCTTAGTGGGCCTGTTCCGTCGCACATCTTCGGGTTCTGAACTACGGCCGCGCGCAGATATGGTATATGATTGGTGGGGTTACAATATTTCGAGAGAGAGGGCTCGGACTTTGCACCCAACGTCATCAGAACCGCTGATTGATTTTGCGCAATTTTTTGAATCAAGGGAGGCCAAGTAAAAAAACAAACGGGAATGCGCTGCTTGTATTTTGAAACGGACTGATTCAGCCCCATCACCAACTAACGGATGGAAGTTCTTTCAAACCGCACAACCAAAATGGTTATTCCCAGCCGTTTCATCGGACTCCATGTGCGCCTTGTAAGCTAGTTGGTAAACGGTCCGGGTTAAAGGTGGACTGGAGGCCTCTCCGCGGTTCCCAACGTTGCGGGGTTCCATCCTTGCGTCCGTGCGTCGATGTCGAAGTGTTATCAGAATGCTGTGGCAGGAGACCGATTCAACCGGTCCCTTCAACGCTTCTGTGGGAGTTTAAGCGCTCGCGACAATGGAATACCGCGGTTCACCTAAGGGTGTCTGAGACGTTACGGACTTGGATCCGTTCCAATCATTTGTCTGGGTGGGACTTTGTTTGGATCTTGCTCCAAGTCGTCTGGAACGTGCAATGATCTTCCATAGCCAGCCACAAGAAAACAACGACCCGCACCTTTTCTATAAACACTCGTGAAGGAGGAGACGAAACCTCGTTCTCCCACCCAGACTTCCCCGCGCTAAACACCCTCCCACGGGCCAGTCAGCAATTCAGAATGTCACCACCCTTCAAAGACATACGCGGCACACTAATGGCCCTCCATCAGAAGGGTATAGAACGCGACCGTATCGTCTCCCTCGTTCCCATCCTCGTCAAACCACCAGACCAAGTTTCGAGAATGGTGGAGTATGTGGAGCGGGAAGTGCTAGCACAAAGGAACTCTGCGTTCTTGCTTGTGATAGGTATGCGACCAGATGTCATTTGGCCTTCCTACGTCCACCGGGAATTGTCGACCAGGGCACTGATCATAATTACGTTCAATTTACAGAGGCTATTTTCCTTGTTAATGACAACCAAGTTCGCCTTCGTCTTGGATATTATCATAGGTATGGGTGCACGAGCGGAAGCGATGTGCTTTGGTGGGAATAGACCATCTTACTCACACGGTCACATACAGATGCGATTATCCTTTACGAAAACAAAGTTCGCGGTGCCCGTTCCGCTCAGCAGCAATCGCAGCAACAATCGACCGTCCCACCTGCACTGAATAGACAAGCACCATCACCATCCGACCCGCCACCCGCCTACCATGACATTATCCGCGTTCAGCAATCTTTGACCGCCCCGTCGCACCCGCCTCATTCTCCTTCTGCAAGTGACTCTGAAACCATCGATGAGAGCATGAGCGCCTTTTGTGGGTTCATGTTGATGTGTTTTGTGGGATATGTTGTGTGGGATTTGTTGTGGCGGTAAATGGGGAACGGCGTTGGTTGCGTGTGTGGGTGAAGGAACTTGGAGGAGAAAGGGATGGGGTTATGGAAATTACGGTCTTAATAAACCCGGCCATCGAGGCACACCACATATGTCGTGTACGACTCAGAGGTAGTGAATTGAATCCGTAGCGCACACATTTAGTTCATTTCCCTGCGCCCTGCGAAGCTTCAACGCCAACAAGCATGCGACGCCTTTCCTTGATTCGGGGTATGGACGTTTCCTTTCACGACTGGTTTTGCGAATCTCGCAACGTGTACAGCGTTTACGTGCCGGGACGACAGGGGAGTGGGCTTTGCAAACGATTGGCTATCCAAACGATGGGACCGCGCATAGGGTGTGTACTTTGTATAGTACATATACCTGTACGCATCGTCCAAGCAGGGAGCGCTGGATGGCGGGTTTTTAACCCGCAAGTACTGGCTTGGTGCCGGCAATGCGCCTTTCTCGGTTGAGTGATTAAATATACCCTGGTTGGGAGCGTAAAATATCGGAATCGTCGCTAGAGGACACATCAGTTCCACAATGACCAACTTTTGCGTAAATACAACGCAGGGGTTCAAATGCTTGGGTATCCCAACGAGTGGGACGCAGGATATTTGGTAAGACCATACCAACGGCATTTCCACAGTTTGGGTGGTATGCGGGCTGCAGTTTTTGCAGTGTGGGTAACGAGCTTTACGGTGATACACTGCGGGCACGGAGGCCTGGCTTTGCGCCAGTTTGGGTGGACAGATGGGTGTGTCAGTCTTTCCAAAGGTGGGTAACTGACAGTGCATTTGTGAGAGGCCGCTCGTGGTCAAGAACTCTGGGGGCCGGCCACAACAAACGACAAGCGGGAGTTGCACGTTTCCTTTTGAAGAGGACGTTCGGCGCTCTTTCCCCCACATAGGCGTCTACCGTGCGATGCAATGACTGAGTATGCTTCATCACCTTACGTTCGGGTGAAGTCCAAAACAGAGTGAAATGGATTTCGATCCGTTCCAATCATTTGTCTGGAGTGTCTGGGTGGGACTGTTGTTTTGATCTCGGTGGACGAAACGCGCAACATTTCCGAAGCAGGCCACCCACCTGGGACATCGCGACAAAAAGCGATCGCAAATAATGCCCATCTTCTATAAAACACTCAACGGGTTCCCCCACAACGAAACCTCGTTTCCCCCCCAAGCTCCTCCGCGCTAAAGACCCGCCAATGTCATCCCAAAGCAGAAACACCTTTCCCGTAGTTCACGCCCTCTGTGAGAGAGGTGTACCTCGCGACCGTATCGTTCCCCTCGTGCCAATCCTCCGCAGCCCACCAACAAACGAAATTTTGAAAATGGTTGAAGTCCTGGAGCGGGAAGCGCTGGTACAAAGAGACGACAACTTTGTCTTGGATTGTATCATACGTATGCCACCAGATGAGCTTACGTGCACCGTGAACCCAGCCGGATACTGATCATCATAACGTTCATATACAGAGGCCATTCTCCTTGCTAATACCAAAGTTCAGCAAGCACAACAACAATCGACCGCCTCACCTGCACGAAACACACAAGCACAATCCGACCCGCCGCCCGCCTACCACGATATCTTCCCTGTTGGCACCAACGCTCGCGGGGGTGGAACTGACAGAATAAGAACGACGGAGGAGCAATCCACGACGCCCGACTCCTCATCCAGCAGCGACCATTCAGTCGCGGAAATAATCGGCACTTTGGTGGGATTGGTCATAGTCGCGTTCGTGTTTTACTACGCATACCGCTTGTGGGTGTTTATAGACAAGTTGGCGAAGGTGCTGGTGGCGCTGCTGAATGCGTGGATTGATGAGCGTATTGAGCGTATCGGGAATTAAGTGTGTGTTTGGGTGAAGGAACTTGGAGGAAGGGGGGGTGCGGATATGTAAATATACGGTTCATCCCACCCGCACTCGGTCCAATCGTGACCCTCAATTGGGTCTAATAAACCTGCCCACTGAGGCACACCACAAGTTAAAACCATTGCAAGTGACTTGAGTGCGGCGTACAAACGCTTGTCAATGCCAGAGCAAGACGGGGTCCAGCACACACCACATGGCCCAGGCAGAGTAAGTTAAACGTTAGTCGAGGGGTCTGCATATCCACACAGATGAAAGAGGTGTTCAGTATAACAGTGCGGCGCGCGCAGTCCAGCATAGGTGGGTGCGTCGCAATGTGGTGTTCAGAGTGTAGGCGAGTTCGACAAAGGTTTTGTGGAAGTGTGAAGTGTGCGGCCTGACCGGTGCGTGACGCATCACCCAGATCCTATCAATCCCACACTCGAACAAAAAAAAACCACCTTACTATCAATGACACTGTTGGTGGAGGTGGTCCCGAAGGACAAACTTGATACCGCCACTCAAACACGCATGGCCCATCACTAACCACTTTGTAGAACGTATAGTTGTGAAAACAGGCGCTGAATGACCTGCGGCATAGTGTCATTGAGCCCTACGCACATGTATGTAGGCAGGACCAGTATATATCCTAAGGGAGGGTTTGACTTTATGTATGATCCGTCCATCAACGTCGCAGGGCGCACTCTAGGGTTGGGGTTTCCGATAAATGTGGCGCCTAAACGCTAACCAGTTGCGAAAAAAACCGTGCGGAAGTTGACATCGAAGTTGGGTCCCGTCTTGATCCCGGGGTTTTAACAAACCGTTTTCGGCATTCGCTTGCGGGATTTCGGTCTCCTGCGTGTTACTTTTGCGTACACGATAAGCACAAGAACGTTTCGGAATGGATTCCATTTACGTTCGTTTAATGTGCATGAAACACGATGAAATATGGCGGAAAGGTCCGGTATCCGGCCGATTTGGCCGCTCTCAACGTCGATCTCCTCCCTGCGCAATTGTAATCCTTTCTTTGGTGGCTGCCGGGTGTCGGGTGAGGCCGAATGTATGCCTTGAAGTCACCGCACAACCACAGGAACCTCGGCACTCCTGAGATTGTCTGCCAACGGGAGATCCTCGGGCGACCTCGTGTGGTTTGGTTTGCTGGGCCATGGGATGCGGCGGTGTCATAGGTTTGCTGTGGTGCCCTTGACCGACGACATCACCTGCCTGGGTTCGGGTCCAGTCGAGACCACAAAAAATTTCGACTATCAACGGAAGCCCAATGTCGCAGCGGTCGTCGCACGCAGACCGGTGCGCATTCCATGATGAACATTGGCGCACATTGGGAACATGAAGCATAGCTCAAACTGTCTCTCTCAAGTCAGGTTTGACCGCACATACGTATTTACTTTTAACAGCCAAGAAGGCAATGCTTCGTGCTCGGTGGGTATCCAAACGACCTGGACTGCGCACAGGGACGTTCAACCACATCGACTGTGAACCATCTGATGAACCATCAAGGACCACGTTCTTTGTTTTTGCGCGCTTTCAATGCGAATGAAGGATCGCGGTGAGCTATCGCAGGGCATGGAGCGGTGAACCACCAACCCTGTGGAGTTGTAATACCGCCAGCACCACCGACGATGGCGCAGCGGGGATGCCGGCGTTTTTCACGCGTCCGCTGCGCATGATTTTCGCGGTGTGTGGAGATGGTTGCCTCTATATGTTGTTGGGCGGTATTCGCACCATGAGCTCGACGCCGAAAGGTTGTAAATGGTAGGACGCTGGGGTTTAGTGTGAGCTGTAATATATGAAATTCGGGCAGGATCGCGTTCGCTCAAGGAGATAGGTTTTGCACTTAGAGTGAAAAAGGGTTTTGACTTGGGTTTTCCAGCGTGCGGTGTTTTTAACTTGTGGTGTGTAAACTGGTTCACCTACTACCCACGCGATCAAATATTTGATTGTGTAATAGGTGGGCGATCAGAAACATGACCGCCCCAAACGGATTGCAGGAGCTCCAGCATCGGTCGCTTCATCCCGCAGAATTGGGACGACGGCGGCGATCCTCTTGATCGGGAGGCCTTTTGCGGTCAAAACGTGAACGAGGGCGAAGTGGCTCTTTGGCGCCATATGGTTTAGCTGGTTGGTTGGTTGGTTGGTTGACGGGATTGATGGTGGGTTGTCTTTTTGCGTTCAGGAGTGAGCAAGGACGATGTTTCGCGGGGGGTGGTTCTCCTTCACGTCTTTTTTATGGGGGCTGCGCGAGGCCACCATCCTTTGTCGCGCTGTCCCAGGTGGCTGGCGTGTGGCTGGCTGGTGGCTGGCTTTGAGAACATTCATTCATTCTCATATTATATTGTATTGTTCTTGATTCATAATGCATTAACATTAATGATATTAAGGACATAAAGGAACAAACCGGAAAAAAAAGACACAGGGTGAAGCAATGGATGTGCTCTGGTAATGGGGCCGGATTGCGCGCAGCAAAGGCGAATGGTGGGTTCGCGAAGCAAATGCGTTGATCATTTGCTTTTCCACACACAGGAATCAAAGGACCCCTTTTGCTTCATTCAGCAAACGCCCATATGGTACCCCGCTTTTGGTTTTACCTAAAGACCTGGCTTGCGAAGCAAAAACCCTGTACACTATAGCTAACCACGCACCTTCCCCTGTATTCCTGATCGGCACATACAATCGCCAACGCAGCGGCGGTTCAACGGCCCTCCTGGTCCGCGTGGCTCTTCTAACAACTCTCTTCTTGGCAGTCGACCTATCCCGCGCCTACAATGCCATGGTGGTAGGACCCGGTATCCGATCCACCCGCGCACCGTCCTACCACACCTTTGTCGTCGGAGGACAGAAACTTACGTTTGACGGTGTACTTTGAGTGCGATGGATATGAATGGTTCTCGGTGGATTAGTTCCACTACTCGTCTTTTTATGTATGTATTTTGTGTGTGTGTGGGGTTATACCGCGTTTATGTATAGACATGGGGTAGTTTTCTGAGTAGTGTATTTTGTCGAAAACAAGCTATTTGGCATTCTACTGTATGGAGGCCACAAAACCGGTCGCGAATGGCGGGCTGTAACTTCCAAAGTCACAATTTTGTCGGGACAATTGAGGCCAGGTAGTGATTCTCCTGGGCGGGGTGAGAGCCAAGACGGCTGATGTGGGAGACTCTTATCAAATGGACCCGAACGGCGAGAAGTGAGAGTGTTGAGCAACCCAAGCTCTATACACCCGCACCAGTTTCGCGGTATGACCTTCCGCGACGACTGGATAGTAAGAGACCGGTGACTGAATCGAGAAATCAGCCGGTGTTTGGGGAGTTTGGGAATGAGCGGGGGCATGAGGGATATCGTGTCGTCGGTGATATAGTGAATATATGATTATGGCGGAAAGCCAGAACCACAGACAAAAGTGTAGTGTAGCGCTCTAGTAGCGTGCGTGTGTGAAGGTATAAATCATGAACTATGGCCGGGCATAAATTATTCTGTGCAGAACCACCGTTTCCGGGTTCTGGATCTGGAAACCTAATCGAGAAC
>JADGKA010000256.1:0-27873 GCA_027604605.1 Borealophlyctis nickersoniae
CCCCCGCGCTGTTCCGTCTCATGCACCCCCCCCGCAAAATTCGCGGCTCTTGGGTGGGAGGGGTGTGGTTGGTTTTGGAAGGGTTGGACGGGGTTGCGGAACCCTTGTTTGGTGCTGAAGGAGGAGATCAAAAATGATGAGGGTTCTGGCTCGGGTTGTAATATTAAAAACTAGAAGCGCTTTAGAGGGCCCCGTTTTCGAAAACGGGCATCGGGGATCCCAGAACAAACACACGCAAGAAATAGAGAACTTGTACATTTTTCACTGTCGAACGATTAATAACATGACAAAGCATCATCGATTAACCAAACCAAACTCGCCCAGTCGAAGTCGAGAGAGCAGGGATAAGTAAACTCTATAAACAAAACAATAGATAAAATAACATGCGGGCTGTTTCGGCATTGTGTCGTGCGTCCGGTGTGCGATTCGGTGTGCAATGGGTGGCATGTTTTATCATGCAGCTTGCCCGGCGTGAGATCCCCAATAATCTACAATTAAACCCATTTCTCCTCTCCCTTTTCCCCATCCTCCCTTCTCGTCGATTCCACCGTGCATCAATTTGAAGGTGCGCTCGGGTCCCCGTCCACCCCCGCCTTCCGTTTTAGCTCCATCTCCAACCGCTCCTTTGCTCTGAAAACTTTCGATTGGAGGTAAAATGATCCTCCTGTGGCCGGGTCGTTTGCTTTAAATAGCGTTTCGTATCTCTGTATTGGAAAAATCGGGACAACGGCTTGAGCAGCCATTACATAACTCACATCACGGAAACAAACAGACCTACCTTTACAATATCCTCCATTGAAGGTTCCTTCCCCACATTCAAAATTTGCGCCGCTTCGTCTGCCGTCATGTTCAATTTACGATCTATTGCTGCTCGTCCTGCTCCCCCTGCTCCCGCCGCCGCCCCACCCTTTGCTGCGTCTGTTTAACCAAGATCACCGGAAGATTAGAAACCTGGTGGCCCTGGACGAAACATAAAGGCGACGACCGCAAAAGAAGGATAAAAGAGAGTACGTACTGGCAGCGGCTTGTTTGTAGGCCTCGACGAATGCTCGTCCAAAGATTTGTGACCCCACAATGACAATCTGAGTGATCAATCTTGCGGCCTGCAAGAAGACAACAAAGGTACGGGTGAGCCAAACTAGACTCGAAACTGCGGGTGCCGTTGGGATCTACCATATGGCAGTGATACGCACGTTTACCATGTTTACAGATGCACTGGACAATGTAAATTTGGGTCAGTTTGTGAATTCCGAACTTCTCCAAAAAAATTGAGAACGATGACTGACATGCATGGGCTTGCTGAGCAAGATTTCATTTCGTCCCGAAGCTCAGCCGTCCGACACCTGCTTGCTGGCCCTCGAGCTTTGAGTTGCATTGAACGATGAAAATGCCCTTTGGTCAAGTGGTCATTGGCCCGCCGGGTTCGGGAAAGACCACTTATTGTGATGGCATGTCCCAATTCTATGAAGCTACAAAAAGGTGCGTCCCCTCTTTTCGCGCATTTGACCCTTACCACTCTGATTAAGAATGTCTCACTCGCGCCTCATTACATTCCAGACCCGTAGCGATAGTCAACCTTGACCCGGCCAACGACGTTTTGCCGTACACGCCTGCAATAGATATTGCAGAATTGATTACCTTGGAGGACTGTATGGAGGAATTCGGGTTGGGACCCAACGGAGGTGGGGTACCCCAACTTGTTACCAGCCGGAGACGGGTATTGATTTGATATCATGCGGCGAATGGGAGCAGGATTAATCTATTGCATGGAGTATCTGGAGAAAAATATGGACTGGCTGTTGGCGAGGTTGGAGACCATCAAAGGTGTGCACTTCCCTCAGAAGTTGAATTGAGTGTTCATCGTCTACTGGATGTTGACGTTCACTTTCCTGAGCAGATAAATACATCCTATTTGACTTTCCGGGTCAAGTGGAACTCTTCACACACCACAACTCTGTGAGGAATATTCTGGAGCGGTTACAGAAGCTGGACTACCGGGTATGTTGCGTGGCGATTGAATGACCGAATGTGACCCTAAAGGCGTTATAGTTATGCGCAGTCCATCTCGTCGACTCGCATCACTGCGTGGATGCGTCACGCTACGTTGCCATGCTTATGTTGTCCCTCAAAACGATGATTCAACTCGAACTACCACATATCAACGTACTATCGAAGGTGGATTTGATGGAGTCGTACGGGAAGCTGGGTGAGTCGTTCAAGTGGTAATCTCGATCGGTGTGCCCGAATGTGACCTTGGTCCTGACTGCGACATATTATAGCGTTCAGTCTTGACTTCTACACCGAAGTGCAAGACCTTTCCTATCTTCTCGACCGTCTCAACACGTCCGCCTTCACCTCCAAATACGTTTCGTTAAATAAAGCCCTCTGCGAACTCGTGGAGGAGTACAGCCTTGTCGGATTTCATACGCTTTGTATCGAAGACAAGGAGAGTGTTCTGAATCTCGCGAGAGCGGTGGATAGGGCCAATGGATTTGTGTACGGGGGACTGGAGGAGGGCAACGAGAGCTTGATGCAGGTGGCGGTTAAGGTTGGGGGTTTCGTCGATGAGTGGCAGTCGATCAGCGAAAAGTACTTGAGGGGAAGGGAGGGGGATGACAAGGTGGAGGGTGACGAGGTGGAGGGTGAGGAGAGAGGTGGGTTAGTGGGGGATATCACAGAGCATGTCTAGGAGGTCGTTTGGGAAGGGAGATGGAATCCTGCTTCATAAGATGCAGTGTGAAGGGCACAGCGACATACACATAGCAAACTGTACAAATTCACGCAATGGTACCACGAAATATACCCGCCATTGACCAACTGATGTGTTCTTTTTGAATTTGCCGCAAGATGAAAGGAACAGGAAGATACCTGGATCATATGTGAATCGGCCGATGGAGAAATACTAAGTAGAATCCAAAGGCTTCCAGATACGTGCAACGGGATGCTCGAAAAGAACGTCTAAAAAGAAAAAGAGCACCAACATCATGGCAGCAATGCTCGTCTGGCGAAGAAAGAACAACATAATAAAGAGCCAGTGAGTGGTTGCCAGTGAGTCCGAGCGAAAATATCCTAACCCCACACTTTTGGGCTTGCTGCCGTTGCAACAGTTCATCCATTGATTAACGCAAAACAGAAGACAATCCGATTTCCTGTCCACAAGGTTCTTTGCCTAAGCTTTCCTATCCAATCCCTACGCATCCCTGAAGTACATGGAATTTGAAAACTTTTCCCGACATTTCGCTTTGAAGTCCCCGGCCTTTTCCACGTCCTTAAAGGTATTTACGAGTGATTGATGTATAGCGACGGCATCCTGGATTGGGGAGTGCAATTATTGAGCCCAACCTAACCTCTGAGACAGTAAACCACATGGGTATGATATTACCTGAAGTCCCAATCCCTCCAGTCCCTTCCCCTTCACAATACCAGCGACTATTCCAGCAGCCTCCTCACGCTTATTGGGCTCCACAAGCGCCATCGCTTCCCCCGCTGCAAGCACTCTCCTGGCATCTTTTCCATTCCACTCGGCCAAATAAGACCGGTTAAGTTTCGCCATATCCGTCTCACCGCCAAACACTGTCGGAACCTCCACATCCAAAACTTGCTTCACGGTGGGATGAATTGTGGCTGTTTTGGATGTGATGGCGTTGCAGAAGCGGATCGAGTTGATGTGGAAGTGGGGATCAGTAGGGTCGAGTTGTTTAGCTTTTTGCAGAGCTTTGAGGGCCAGCAGGTATTTTCCTGAACAGAAACTGTCAGGTTACTGATGTTGCGGAAGTCTGGATTCCATCTCTCATGTACCTTTACGAAGGTAGACCGCCGCAGCCATGTTCCATCCTTCAATCCGTCCGGGGCTGAGGTCGATTAGGGGTCGCAAGAATTTCGTTCCCTCGGCCAAATAGTCAACCCCGTCAATGAACTTTTTGCCATGCGGATCATCATCCACCACTTTCTTCTTCCCACCGCCCCCCGTAGCAGTAACAGTGTCGACTTTCTGAGTACTCTCGCTTTTGAGTTCTGCTTTGCGGGCTTTGCGGAGGGCCTTTTTCCGTTCGGCCTCAGTCATGTTGGCTAGAGAAATATTGCTTAGACCGATATCGCACATGATCCTTCCACTATTACGCCATTCCTACCGAGGTCGAGACCCTCCGCTTCCCCAGGTCCGCCCTTCGGCTTGTCATGCAGGTTCAAGTACACTTTGATGGCACCCACCGCCGCCTTGTAGTAATAAGGATGCGCTCGCAGCTTGTCATCAGTTCGTAGCAAGTCAAGGTAGGCACGCAGAGTCATCTTCCGGAGGCAATACGAATGAAAGTCAAACTGGTCATCGTAAATATCGGCAAAGTGCTGCAATTTGGCATATGGATCATCAGCATCCATCACGATGACGCTCCAGACATACATTTGCCTGCACACCTTTTCCACTTGATGGAAGCGCTTCAGGGCACGCCCGTATTGCCCTTGTCGCGCCCAACTTTCCCCACATTCCAGAGCAAACCACATACATTGCATGTCGACCAAATCATGCAGGGGGTCGGTCGATTCACTCTGAAAGGGAAATGCGAGTCATTTGGTACGTCAGAGGTGAACAAGGAAAGCCAGGAATGTACGTACCCTGGTAAATAAAGTGATCGTCTTCTCAGCGTCCGCCATTTTATCGTTGCGTAACATGTATTTAGTGCATTTCGAGTTGATGTTCCGATCCTGCAAGTCAATTTCACGGGCTTGGTTCATGACTTGCATCGCTGCCTCAGGATCTCCAGCATGCTGGACATAAAGCAACGACATGGGATTGAGCAAGTTGGGAGTGTGATTCGCAGCAAAGATGAACGCAACTAACCTTCAATATTCTGGCTTTTGCCATAAGGACTTCTACCAGCGTTGGCGTGTGCGCAAGGGCTTTGTCGATGAGTTCCAAGGCTTTAGCGGTATCCTTTTTCCAATCAAAGTGCTGTGCTAAAAACAAGAGAACCCAGAGGTACGCAGATGGTGGCTCCGGTACGTCATCCCCATCACCAGTCCCGAAGGTACCGTTTTTCTCCAGACCGTTCGCGTAGCCCACCACAACCTCTTCAATTATCGTCGCCCGTTCTTTGTCCGCATATAAATCCTTCAAACTGATGAACAGGGACGGAACACCTTTTCGGAACATAGGTTTGAGATACTCGTCGATAAGGGCTCGAAAATGCTTGCCTGACATAGGTTGGTTTAGCAGCATCATGGCGCACAAGAGACAAAGCTGACCACGCACCACTAGCGCGCTTAAGTGGCATTCGCTTGATTACATGAGAACGAGGATACTTGGATCCAAGTTCATTCAGCAGCCGAAACAGCTTTTCCGCGTTTGCTTCGTCCAAGTCTGAAAACCCAGAATGCCTTGAAAATCTGTATTCCGTACAGGGCGACCGCCAGCGTCGTACCTCCCACCAACCCGCGAGCTTGAAGAAGACCATTCAAGTACGAGTGACAGTCGGGGTTGTCCGCCAGAAGCTTGCGATATTCGACTTCCGCTTCTACCAACTTCCCGGCTTTCAACTGAATGCGGGCTGCAGATGTAACGAAGCCGTTGAGTCCAAAGGCGTGATAGATGGAAGTTGCGTTATTTCCCGTACCTTTTGCTTCCTTCCAGCCGCGTTGATCCACCACCTTTGTTCGGATGGCGGCCAAGTCATCCAAAGCCTTATTGTAATCGCCGCTCTCTTCAAGGATCAGATTTTTGTACAAAAGCAATTCGCTGTTTTCAAAGTCGATCACTCCCTCCGGTTGATCCTGGATGGCAAAGGTCAGTCAGAATTTTCACTCGGGCGAGGCGTACTGAGTCTCGCATACTTTGAGAGAATCCTCGAAAGCTGCAATCACATTAACCGCTGTGTCGTACTTCTGGAGTAAGTGGTACGATATTGCTAGTCCGACCCAGTACATGCGGTTTTGCGGTTTCAAGCTCAGCAACTGGTGACGAGTTTCCTAATGACACAGCAAATCAGTATATCCATCACAAAAATGCCGGCAAGATCGGTGTCATACGTTGAAGCCCTCGTAGTTTCGCATTTGAATCTGCAGCAGCGAGTAGTCCCTGATAATTTGGATGTTTTCCTATCACACACGTCAGTACACCCAACAGAATAGACAGCCTGAACTGAAGCGCGAACTAACCTTATCGTATTTTAGAGCGTGACTGTAGCATTTTATGGCTTCCTCATAGTTTTTCTCCGCGCGATGTAATAGCCCATACACGTGCCAGCCTAAGAACATAACGATTTAATCTCAAGAAGGACTTCGCGTCGCTACTTGCAAACATACGTACATATATGACTCATCAAGTCATTCTTCAATCCCATTTTGATGAACTCGTGAGCTTCTTCCTTCCGCTCCAAATGACTTAAAAAAAGGCCCTTCATCGCCAAGGTTTCTGTTTTTTCCTGCTCAGCAGCGCACAAAACGCGAAACAAGTTTGGCAGCCACAATGACAATCCTACCTCCATGGTTGGGGAATTTCTTCAAGATTTGCTCGGCGGCTTTCAACCCTTTCTTGTATTGCTTGTGCTCATAGAATTTCTGCGCGTTTTTTAAACATCAAATGTCAGACGTTGAGCAACAGAGAATTGCGGGAATGGCAGATTGCTCACCAGGATACTTTTAAAGACTGAAGACTCCTTCGCAGGAAGCTCCCGTCCTTGTTTCCCGGATGCAGCTGACATTATTTCAAGGAAGTTGAAGAGTGCTGTGTTGCCGATAGAAAGTGATCGTGGGTTAAGTGACAAGTGAGGACAACCTGGCCGTCTTCCCCAAGACCCAGCCCAGTGCCTACCTGTGTATAACTGGTATTATATATAAATACTGACACACGCAGAATGAGACAGGGGAGAAAATAAAACGGAGGTCTGAAGGATATACGGCGCACACAAGCAAAATCGAATGGAACCGCTGGCACGGGTCAGGAAAGGGTAGATCACCAGCAGCCAGCTTCAAAAACAGAGCAGAGTTGGCGGTCACGTGGAGACCTAAGCTCCGCTCCCCACTAGCTCTTCGTTGAGACTTTCTTGCTCTCCAACTGAATTTCTCATAAGTTCTTAGACCCATTCAGCCATTCTCTCCCAAACCGCTTGACATGCCTCCAAAGCGAAAGGCTGCAACCACTACAAAGCCGACAAAGTCGACTGCTGTAAAAAAGCAAAAGACAACACCCCCAAAAACCACCCGCTCCAGGTGGGCTACAGTCATAGGAGTTCCTTTACCATTGCTCGTTCTTTTACTGACTCATTTGTAATTGCCCACAGAGTCCGTAAGGTGCGGGAATATGGCGGCACAGTCTTTTTCCTTCTCAGTTGCTAATACCGCTCTCACAGGATCCAGCGCTGTTTGACGAGCTCAGATGTCAGGAATGGTTCGAACAGTACAGGGACGAGGTCGGTACTGTATGACCCTTTCATATTTATTGCAGGGCTGAATTCTTTACAAGGACGAGGATGACGCAGTTGGCCCCGAAGGATTGACTAGGCTCGGTCGAGATTTACAGATAGGTCTTGAGTCGGTTCGTGCTGGATAGAAGTCGACTTGGTATCCCCCTGGGTGCAGGAAATAACTGGCGTCATCCAACGGTCGTAGATCGAGATACTTGTTCTTGCTTGGAAGTTGAGCGCGTCGCGCATGGGTTATTTGACAAGAAGTGAATGGGGAACTGGCATGCAAAGCCTGAAGTAAGTTTCTATGCAAGAGAAGGAAGAGATGAGTATTTGCAAGTGACGTTGAACATTCTTTGCTCTGCAGGGTGGATTCGAATGAGAAACTTCAGAATCTTCTTGATTCTTTCCGAAACATCTACGATGACCCGGACCAACACAAGGAGCTTTACCACTGGACATTTAAATTCGCCAAAGAGTCCCCTGATCAGAAGGTGATTTCGATGGAGGTTCGTACCGGCTGTCTCCTTACATTCTTACGTTGGGTTCGTTTCTAATCTGTTTTCTGCCGTTTCCAGACTGGTAGGCCAGGATTTGGTATAGCTAGCCCATCCGGCAGCAGCTAAAATGTCATGTCCTATTAGCAAAGGCAATGTGGGGCATTCTCTTGCCCGATGAGAAGTTTCCTCAAGTGCGATCGTTCATTGAATTCTTGGACGAAACCAATCCAGTCAAAGCTATCAACAAAGATCAGTGGACTGTCTATCTGGAATTTGTGGGGGCCGTTGGAAACGATTTGGAAGGATACGACCCAAACAGTGCATGTGAGTTGATTGAATGTTTCGGACCTTCTATTTGGCCGCTTAACACCTGTTCTGGAACCAGGGCCCACTCTCATTGACAACTACGTTGAGTGGAGGAAAGATCAGCTCGAGCAAGATTAGTTAGCAGAATTAAATATCCAAAGCAAGGTACGTAGCGTCATATTCAGGTGGTTGTGTTAGATTGGCAGGGCACGGCAATGCGGGAATGCTTTTGAGCTAGCGGGACTGTATGTGATTTACTCGGCATTGCGGGTCCCAAGTCTGTGGAGAACAGCTTTGGCTCGGTATTACGGAGTCGAAGTGGTGCGTCGTTCCGGCGCTTTCCATATGGCGATCAAGTCCATTTCAAAAGTTGGAGAAAGGAAGCCGTTGGTGTCATGTTTGTCTCACACTCATGTATCTGTTCCTTTCTCTATTGACGCAGCCAAAAGACGAGGATGAAGCCTTCAACACGTAAGAAGCATTTAGCTGTTCGTTCTTTTTCAGTGATAGGCCATGAACGTTTGTTTTTGTAGGCATCAAGGCTTAAGCAGACGCGATTCCTTCAAACCGCACTCCTCGTTTCAGCCCTTTCCACATTCCCATATTTGTACATAAACCTATATCACAGCTTAGCACAGAATACATTCCTTTGTTATTTGCAGAATATCCTTCCCTTTGTTTACTGCACAAACTTTGATGACCTGATTACGCGATTTTCATGTACTCATTCCCCACGCGTGTCATCCAATAAACAAATAACGGTAAACAACTCGCTCCATCCTTCTTTCTTTCCATCCTTTCATCTTTCGGTACCGCGAGCAAAAGGCCCCAATCTCACCCTGTAACCACCACGCAAGACTGCCTGCCTCCCAGACAAACTCTGTCCATGGATCTCCTGTCCTGACCTCCATTCTTTCCTTTCACCAGACATGATTGCTATATGGCAAGAATCCATTTCATGAGGCAACCAGATTTGGACACCTACTACCACGAAGGTTTGCAGGATTCGCTGCGGAGCGAGACGGCAATGCACAAGGGCGCCGAAGCGCATTTCGAGCTCTCTTGCCGAATTTGTGCCAGGATGCATACAGTGTGGAAGCATTTGCCGAGGACACGACAGTCAGGTCCAAGCTGGGCCCAAGTTCACCAAATAAAGACCCCAATTGTGGAAGAGCTTGTTGATCACTTGCGGCCATTCAGTGAAAGCGAAGTCCGCAGAAATTGGGAGGATATGGGAGTAACTGCTGCAGACAGCAGAGAGCAGCGACGCGTGTTTACCACTGAATTGTGAGCTTTTGGGGCCTTGTGGGTGCCAATGGAAGTAGTGTGTTTGTTTACCGGTACCGTGGTTTCCATCAAAGGACGTGCTTGGTTCGTCTCGCTGGTTTGAGTGAACCGACTGTGCGCTAGGCGACGGTTGGTCCAAGTCAGCCAGTTGCGTTGCGGTACTAGACACTGATGCCCACTCTGAATCCTTGCGGTGTAAGTTGCCGAAGAGCAACAGCGCGCAGCGATCGGGCACAACATGAAACTGCTCTAAGTCTATTGACTATTGTTTTCAACGGGGTCAAGGAACTGTTGATCAAAGGAAAGGTGGATGTTTCCATGTCCGAAGAGTTCTTCGAGAAGGCAATGACGGCTTGCGGAAACGGCTCCATTTGATTGTCCCGAAACAGTTTTGCGCCCTTGAGGAAAACAGTCTGAAGCCCCTTTAAAAAAGATTTGAAGCCTGGCGCCAAAATTGGCCGTGACAAAGCGGTGCGAAGACATGGAACAAATCGCGCTGGAATACCTATCGGGCGGTGGTCCGCTGCAACGGCGAGTTTGGAGTGAACACTTTCAATGCGCGTAGACGATTAAGTGGAGCTTGCCATTGGCAAGTGCAGCAGGTATATATGGACTTGGAGAAAGGAGGGCAAGAACAGTAGTGGAGTCCTGTAAACGCAGCGTAGTTTTGTTGTATGCCGACCTGGGGTTGAATCATTCCAATGAGTGGGGGACCCGCCCAGGCGGATGTGACGATGTATTGCTTTACATAGCAGGTTTCAATCTCAACACTCTGGTCCCGGAGATGAAGGCGGTGTTCAATAGTGTATCCACTGTTGGGGCAATGTTGGGCGAGAAGTTAGTATCTTGCAAGGAGCGATGGGGGAGGTGGTATTCCATGAGAACAGCTGAGCGCCAAGTTCAACAAATACAAAACAAAGATCTATGCGATGGAAGGACCATTACGCCCTCCCACTCAATCGGGCATATGCCTCATTGATCTCCTTAAACTTCTTCTCGGCCGCCTCTCGCTGATCCATAGTACTCGTAGCGTGTTTGTCTGCGCGAACAAGATACGATCAATGACTTGCAGCTTGCCAGGAACCATCTGCCTGCGCAATACCTGGATGATGTGCCAGCGCTAGGGCCTTGAATGCTTTCTTGATGGCCTCTATTGGGGCGCCACTTTGTAGGCCCAGGACAGCGTACGGGCTTTGTGATGGGGCAGGGAGCTTGGTTTCCTCGGCATACTGTTCGCGGTACAGCAGACGCTCCGCTTTACGCAGGGCTGCGCGAACCGCTTGAAAGGATACCGGCAATCAAAACAGGCGTCCTTCTCATTTGGGAATGGTGAGCATGGACATGACTTACCAGGGTCCAAACCCATTTTGATGTTGTCTGCCGCCGTCAGTGCATTTACGGCGCTAGCGTACATACGCAACCGCATGTAGCATTGGCCCTGATTGAAAAGAATGTTCGAGGCTTCGCAATTTGCATGCAAGAAGGTTAATGAAACGGTCATTTCGCGCTGGCGTCAAGAGCAGTTGGGTGGACTTACATGCGGCACCGGCATTGACCGCCTGCGCTTGCGAGTATTCTTCTAATGCATCGTCGAACCTGTTGATGTCATGCGCTGTCAGTGGTCGGCACTAGTGGCGATTCTGTGGTTTGATGGGACTTCTCACCATCCTTGCCGCATGTACGCTCCCGCTAAACGCATATGAAGTTTCAAGCAAAACCCAGCTAATGGAGATTCTGAGGTAACCGCCACCGCTTTATTCAACTCCGAAATGGCAGCTTTAAAACTCCGTATAGCCGCTTTATCGTCTTTCATCTACGGTAAATCAACCCCAACATTCAGATCTCACAACCTCACAGAAGATGAAAGGCGGCACGTACCTTGGTCTCCACCAGCGCGCGATTACTCAGCACTTTCGCTGTCAATACCCCACCCAACTCATCTATGCTTTCAAAATAGTTGTAGGCTCTCAAAGCTTCCTCCAAATTGCCAAGTCTAACCGCTTCATTGCCCTTTTCTTTAACCGCCGTCAGTTCGCGTAAAGTTTGGAGGAGATCCAGCGCAGGGCGCTGTGCGTCTCGGGGGAGGTTTTTTATGGCGTCCAAGAGAGATTGTTCAACCAAGGCAAGAGACTCGCCGCGACGAAAGGATGTGCGGGCCGCTTCAAGGGATCTGAAAAGCCGATAACGGAGTATGTTGGTCACTAACGAGATGGGCGGTGGTGCAAAAGTGTCCATTACATCAATCGTACTTTTTGATGCATGATGGTGAAGACAGGGGAGACAGCGCACCGCCTACATCGACGATTTCGGGAAACTGTTTAACATGGACTTTCTGCTGTCTCGGCCGCGCCTTCTTCTTGTATGGACTCCCGCGATACTCATGGAAATCATTATCACGATGCCCCTCCTCTGCCGACGGGTTTTCATAAAATAAGGGGACATTCTCCTTTTCGAACACGCGCGTCCCCGGCGTTTGATGCAGAGGTGGAACGCGCGCCGGTCTTGGGCGCGCTTTCTTTTTTAATGGACTTGGGCTATAGCTTTCAACATCATTCTCTGCATGCCGCTCCCGCGGCGGCTTTTCAAAGGGTGAAGCATCATTATCCTGTCCGTAGGCAGTTGTTGGCGGCTTTTGAAGACACGGTTGCTGAGGGGGTCGGGATACATCGGCAACAAACGGCTTGCCAAGGTCGGCTTCGGATTCTCGATCCATTGCTAGATCTGGATAGAATCGGTCAATCGCGGCTTTCCTTCAAATTCGGGGAAGTATGAAGCATTGTTACTTCACTTCCCCACCTACCTATATTTTCAAAAGCTGCAACTAGGTCATCGTACAAGTCCTCCTTTGTTCTCCTAGTAGGGCCCCCGACATTGAATTTCACCCCGTTGATATTCCAGCGTTCGGCAAACTCTTTAAATGCTTGAAGCGGTGCGCCTGGGTGGATATTTGCCGCCTTAAAGGCGGGAGGTGACGACGGAGAAGGCGAGAACGACATGGTGATGTGCTTGTATTTCGGGCACGTCCGAATGTCCGGTTCGGACATGAAAGTCACGTGGACTCTGATTTAACTATTCTGGGGCAAATTGGTCTGCTGCGATTCCCGCCCGCCTTTCCCCTTCGTCCATTCGTGATTCGATCTCCAAGAAAGACCATTTGTGCCAAAACCACAAACGCGACCCACCTACGCCAACCATGAGTACGAGAGGCGTAGGATTGTCAGCTGCTGGCCGGGGCTTGCAACGCCTGTCATTCAACCAGCGCATTGTGCCATTAACACCGGCCAAACCGATTGGTACCACTGAATTGGTGAAGGCCCTTAAGGTGTGGGGAAGAAAGAACGTTTTGCGGAAATCGTACAGTCTATATTTTGTGTGGGAAAAAGCGGCGTGGGCAGTAGGATCCAATGGTAACTCCAGTGCGTTGTCCGGCTCTTTTGCGCGGGACGCAAGCGTTTGGACAGCGCCGACTGGGGTAGACGTGTAATGCGAGGTGGCAGCACGCAGGGGGCCCGCAGGGATTAGGAATGGGGGGTTGGGACTCAAAAAATGGTCGCGCCTGTGTATCGATCCGTCCTTACTGTCAATTGAACATTCCTGTGCAGGCACTTCATGACCAATTAAGCAAACTTGAGCAGGGCAATACGGATGTTCAATCCCTTCAAAAGGTCCGAAAGGACCTGATATCACGGTCATTGATTGATCACAAGGATAAGGCTGTGAGAGTTTTGACTGCCTGCTGTCTTGCCGATACCCTGCGCATATTTGCTCCTGATGCTCCATACAGCCAGCATGAGTTGAGGGTGAGCAAGTTAACATGTGGAAGAATTTACTTCACTTTGTGTAATTCTCACAATACGAAATATTGTTGGTGATGCTCGATTTAGGATATATTTGAGTTTTTCGCTAAACAGCTGTTGCATGTTGGGGATTCCAAAAGCCCGTATTTTGCACTGTATTCGTACCTTCTGGAAAACTTGGCCACCGTGAGGAGTTTGACGTTGGTTGCGGACCTTAATGTCGAAGAGCTGTTTCTGGACTTTTTTGGCGGATTTTTTGATAGCCTGAAAAGGTGAGATTTTAAAGTGGTTTTGAGCGGTTCTCGTTCTGTTGATGGGATTGTACTCATTATCTCTTGTACAGGCTCGGGGAGGTGTCTAAGAACATATATCTGCACATGCTCGATATTCTAACTCAATTAGTCGAAGAATCACAAAATTTACCTGAAGTTATAACCATGATCATTCACCACTTTCAGAAGAAGAAGCAGGTAGTTCAACTAAATGTCGCGAAGTCACATTCAATCGCCACTGAAATCGTTTACTGCTTCTGCCAGGATGAGAACCCCCTCGGTTTCAAGCTTGCTTCTGATTTGTGCAATCAAACTGCTGATAAGCTCCAGCGATACTTTTGCCAGCACTTTGGTGATGTCATTCTTTCCGCCCTAAAGGACATGGATGAGGAGGTTGATACAAAGGAGTACGATGCTGCGCATAAACTCATCTTGGAAATCAACAAAGTGGCACCTGGAGTACTGCTAAGTGTCATTCCACAACTGGAGGAGGAATTGAAGGTCTGTCTCCAAAACAGCCATTCAGGCAATGATCTCCTCTGAGCCTTTCTACACCAGGCCGAGCAGGTCTATGTGCGCACTACTGCAACTGAGATATTGGGGGAGTTATTTGCAGAACCTTCGACACGGGTGGCAGCTACCTACCCGCAGATTTGGAAATCTTGGTTGGGCAGACGAATTGATAAGCTGTCAGCCATCCGCATAGCATGGGTAGAAAAGTGTCTGGACATCATCAAACACCACCCAGATTTGGCATCCGACATTTCAGGTGGGCCACACTCGCGTTTGAGCCGCTAGTTCGCATCGCGGGCATGTAATGCTGCTTCTTTTAGCGGGCTTGAAGGACAAGATAATGGATCCCGATGAGAAAGTGCGGGTTGCATCCATCAAAATTATCGGGCATCTTGATCTGCAGACGGCAGACGCGATTGGGAAGGAGGTGTTGGTGCAAGCAGGACATCGTTTGTGGGATAAGAAGGTGACAACAATAGATGTCATGTCCAATAAAGACACTCATAACCTTATGGTGTTGATCATAGGCTCCCGTCCGCGTAGAAGCGTTCAGATCTTTGTCGAAGCTGTTTAATCTGGAATACACGGAAATGTACGTCTTCATCAACTTTTGTTGAAGCATATTCGCCTTCATCCTAACAGCGCTTGGCGTCACAGCGTCCGCCCAATCAACGATCCTGGGGCTCCGGATAAATATGGGTGGATTCCTGGAAAGCTGCTTGAAACACTGTATATGGACGACGCAGAAGCGAGGTAAGAGAGCTGTGTTCACTGGCAAGACTTCATCAGTGATCCTCATCAGCTTTCCAGGATCGCAGTCGAAAGAGCCCTCCACGAGGAGATATTCCCCCCGAATTATGACGATGCCGCCCGTACAGATCGCTTGCTGAATGTTTTGGGAATGATGACCGAGAAGCAATGGAAAGCTTTCGTTAGTGTTTTAGAGAGGCAGGCCCAAACGATCAGAGATATGGAACTGTTTATTGAACAGTGCGAGAAATACAATGTGAGTATGGCCATGCTTCCTTCAACGCGGAGATGTTCGAATGCCAACAGACTTTGCAGGGCGGTATCGTCGACTCGGATGAGGAGGCCATTGAAAAACTTTTGCAGCATATAATTGCGCATATTGCGAGTAAGTGGCACAAAATCTATGAGTGTGGTTGAAGTAGTATTTCATGCAGTCTAATTAGCGTTTGTTTCTAGGCAAGTTTCCAGAATCCAAGCGTGTACAGGCACAGAGTCATCTCCACAAATTCGCAAAAACAAATGACAGCCGTGTTTACAAGTTGCTGAAGGCTATCATGGACCCGCAAGCGGATTACAAGCCCTTGTTGAAGAATGCTGTGAGTCCTTATACGACGGTGCTGACTCCCAATTGCCGTGAACTGATGTTTTTCATGTCAGCGGGACCTTGCAAAGCGCCTAGAATCACAATCAGGCGTCCTTGAAACCTTTTCAGTTCTGATGCGTCGAATATCCCTCACTCTGGTTTCCAAAAACTCCATCCCACATCTCATCGAAAAGATTAGGACATCAAAGCGAAGTACGGATGTCGGCGAAGTAGCAAAGGGAGCGATGGCGGAGCGGATTATCAAGGTACTTATCGGGAAAACCTGAACATCTTTCGGTCTCTGTTGTACCCATGTTTATTTGACCGCGAGCAGGAAGTTGCTGCAGTTTTCCCCGCCATGTATAAAAGCCATGTGCAGCAATTTACAGATCTGATGAAGAGCAATGACCCCGACTTAAGTAAGTTAGTTAAGCAGATTTTCAGCCCAGAAGTGGTTTCTAAAAGGATATGTGCCCGCAGTTGGGGACTCACTAAGTGCGCTCGCGCGCTTTGTCAAAACATTTCCGCAAGACGCGCCGAAAGACAGGTCAGTTTCTGCGCTTCCATTTCCTTCTACTTGTTGATCTCAAGACTCAATATTTTGTAACATTTGGACAGCGAATCCAGAGAAAAGTTGACAAACTTCGCACTCTCCGGAACTCCTGAACAAGCCAAATTTGCTACGATTTTGCTAGCACACCTTGACAATCCTGATGATGCTTGTGCAGAGGTTATGGAGGTGAAGTTCGGTGGCAGGTTCGAAATATCTATGAGGACGAACATGTTCATGGTTTTGTTGCAGAAAATCGTAGCGACACTATCCGTCGAGTCTGATCATTTGGTGTCGCATTTGGCTGCACTGGGACAATTGGCCCTCTACACCCCTGCCATTTTTGAAGAACACCACACGACAGTTGTAAATTTCATCGTCAAGGAATTACTGATGAAAAATAGAGAAAAGGTCTGATTGCGTCCATCGACACGCACATGAGGATATATTCTCAATGTCGCTCTTCAGACGGATGACGAGGAGGAGTGGGTGGAACCAGAGTCGTTGCCAAGAGAAGGAAAATTGAAGATTTTAGGAGTGAAGCTGCTCGTGAAACGTCTCGTGCCGATCTCAGACCAAGATGCCGGATCAGATATTGCGACTCCAGTTTTGAAATTGTTAAAGCGGATATTAGAATCGGATGGGGAGCTACTTGCGGACAAGTCAACCAGGTGAGCGAAATCGCGGAAAACTGTTACGTTCTGGCGGTTTGTGACCGGTCTTTCCGTGTTTTGGCATGATTTTCGCAGCCCGGCAATAAGAAGTCATCTACGGCTGACTGCTGCTAAGTCCATGCTTCGTCTGGCCGGGAAGCCGGTGCATCGCAAGATGATCGCGGTTTTGGACATGTACAAGCTGAGCTTGATTCTTCAGGTATTCGGGTCTTTGATTTTGCGCACAGACAACAGACGATGGAACCGCGAGACTGATTGATGTCACAGGATCCAATATACCGTGTTAGGAACGCCATTGTGGAGAAGCTCTGCCGGTACTTAACGGAACGGGCTCTGCCCTTTGAGTATTTAGCAATTTTGATGCTGGCGGCGCATGAGCCCGAATTGGACTTGAGGAGCAAGGTTAAGAATTTCTTGGCGAGACGAGCGAAGTTACTCCGGAGCGGTAATTGGACATTTCCACGCTGGCGGATGAGAAAATGTCTAATTTGGATTTGGCAGAGGAAAATTCGAAGACGGCGTTGATAGAGAGCACACTGGTTAGGTTTCTGCACCTTCTGGCTCATCATCCTGATTTCAGCACGGACATTATGGACTTGCATATGTTTTCAGCGTAAGCTTTATATTGCACGACGGGAAGATTGCCCCAAACATTCCAACATAAACCTAATTTTCGACTTAGATACATTGAGTTCTTCCTGGACATTGTTGCCACACCAGAGAATGTCTCGTTTCTCTACTACTCCACGGCGCAACTAAAAACGGTGAAGGACGTCCTTGCACCTGCATCAGAGGTAAACCATTTGGCAGTGATCGCACTGTCGGCGATTCCTAGACGTGACCTTTCTGCTCGTATAGAATCTTTACGTTATCAGCGACCTTGCTCAGTTCCTGATACAAGAGCTCACCAACCACGCCGGATGGAGTTTACCTTCATATCCTGGAAATGTCCCACTTCCAAAAGAACTCTTTAAGAAGCTGCCCAGTTCTGAAGGATCTGAGGTCTCAGATCCGAGCTCTTCTAACCGTTCGCAACTGGGATTGACTTCTAACGGCTCTTTTCCCTTTCATGCAGAACATCAAGAGGAGTTACCTTCCGCCTGGATTTGTTGAGGAGCGAACTCAGGTGGCGCCCAGCAGAAAGGTGGGTTTTGACCGCATGCGAAATTGTTGTTCAGCGTCGTAGTCGATGACTCAAACTACTGATATTTTCAGAAATTGGACACTCCCAAGAAAAAGGAGGCTAGATCGCGCTCCAGTTCGCCCGGTGTAATGTCAGGTGCAGAGGAGTCTCACGCGAGTACGCCAAAACGCAAGGCTCCAAAACGCACAAGAACGCCCCAGAATCCTTCAAAACGAAGGCGGAAGAGCGTAGAAGCCGAGGAGACTCCAGTGCGCAAGTTGGTATTGGTCAATTTTTGGGGCGCTCACGTGACGCAATATTGATGTAGATTGTAGAAACGCTGCGCGGTCTGCTAAATCTCGCACAAAAAATTTCAAAGAGTTGAGCGATGAGGAATCAGCCAGCGAAGACCAGGACTTTGCTGGATCGGAAGAAGACGCGGACCCTTGGGATGCAAACAATGCCAAAAGCCGCAAACGGTCCCTCACAAATGGTGATCGGGGAAGGGCCTCGCTCAGGTATGCGCCTGTTGATCGTCAATGTCAGGCCAGAGGCTCATATCCTGGATTCGCGATAGGGGTAAGAAAAATGTTGACCAAATCGAGGATATGCGAGATGTGGATAGTGAGGCTGAGGGTGAAGCGAGTGATGCCGCGGAGCATGAGTCACCTCTCAGGTACGTGATTTGGGATGACTGAGCGGCGTGATGAAGTGTGTCCATCTGAATCGGCCAATGTTTGAAAGACGAAGGTCCCAACGAGTCGAAGAGCGGCATGCAGATATGATGGATGTTGTGATGGACGACCATGAGGTTGAACAACCTTTGCAAAGGCGAGTTGAGAGCAGTTTTTGCAAGACATCTGTCCTGATAAGTTGTGGCTGATTTTGAATCTTCACATATGCAGGAAGGGAAGACGAACAAGGGCCAGTGCCGGAAGCGCTTCACCGACGGCTCCCATGGGATTGCTGGCCGATGACGGTCCAGAGGATGAAGATGCAGTTCCTACAAAGCCGTAAGTTCGGACACATTGACAGCGTTGTCAAAGCTTGAATTAAATTACATGGGCGCGGATTAGACTTGCAAAACGGGGACGACCAAGCAAAGCGGCGAAGGTGAGCTATCAAGTTTCTTCCAACTGTCAAGAACTCTTTCCTGATGGGGAATAATGCATGTGATAGGTCCCGGCAGTCCCCTCAGACGAACGTGCAGACAAGGGGGAGGGCGGAGATGCAACGCCACCACCCAAACGGTGAGTTTCTTAAAACGTGTTTCTGTTTTCCCAAATGCTTAGTCCATGTTGCAATAGGCGAGGAAGACTGAATACCGATACTGCGTTGCCTGAGGTATGCCATAGACTTGGTTGCTTCAATTTGATGGCGAGTGTCCGGAGCTCATGTTGTCCTTGTGCAGCGCTCTGAGGACACGGGGACTGAACCCAGGAGGCTTACGCGATCTGGGCGGGCCGGCAATACAAGTACAGAGGGGACCCCGACACGTTCACCATCTGCTGTACAAACGGTGCAGGATGTTGATGTTGATGGGGCGGCGCGGAATACAAGGGTACGGGACGTTCACCGCGATGTGGTGCACATCATGGATACTCATCACGAACCCACTTTTGACAGCTGGCGAAACGAAGCAGAAAGGCCGCTGGAGAGGCAGACGGGTAGCAAAGACAGTGGAAGTCAATCATGGAGTAGTCCCTGTTATTGTGAGGTGGACACAAGATGGGCGTTTGGTCATAGCAAAAAAGGAACAGCGTAAATCAATGTACAGAAAGCAAGATTGGAGATCGTTTTTGTATGAAGCGGCCCTCGTCCAGGCAACCTTATGGATGGTTGCGCTCGAAGACAGTGCCCAAATTGTCTCTTTTCCGGTTTCTGCTTTTATGTACACGTCTTCTTTGGGGCAAACAGCCTACCCTGGTCACTCCCTTCCATCATCCGATTATATTTACATTGTGGGTGTGATTTCATCTTCAGTACAGGTTCTATCAAAAGAATTAATGTTACCGAAAGGATTGATGTTACCAACATTGAACTTAACGGTTCATATCTTCCGGTCCACAATTGAAAGTAAAGAGACTCACCGTCTTTTTCATAATTCGCAAGAACTCCTCTTCATTAATTTCTCCATCCCCATCCCTGTCAGCCTCGTCAATCATCTCTTGCAATTCTTCGTCGGTTAAGTTTTCGCCCAATTCCTTGGCGACGCGCTTCAGGTTTTTGAAAGAGATTTTCCCCGTTTCGTCGTCATCAAATAGGCGGAACGCTTTCAGGATTTCGTCGCGAGAGTCCCGTTCAGACTTGAGATAGGAAACGTATGAGCACACAACACCGAAAACGAGCCGACCACACCACACTAGAGACCACCTACCATCTTGACTGTCATGAGCTCCAAAAATTCATTAAAATCAACGGTCCCGCTCCCACTCTTGTCAACCTCCTGCATCATCTTCTTGAGCTCGTCTTTTTTCGGTTCAAAGCCAAGGGCACGCATGGCGACTTTGAGTTCCTTGATATCGATTGTGCCGGAGCCGTCCGTGTCAAACAAGTCGAACGCCTCACGAATTTCTGCTTTTTGGTCTGGGGTCAAGTCGTGGGGTTTGTGACGGGACGCGGAGGGTTTGGACGCGGTGAGGCTCGAGCTGGGGCCGCCTGTGCTTTTTGCAGAGGGTTTGCGGGTGGACTATGGAAAGAGAAGGAAGAGTCAGCCGAGTGTTGCAGAAGGTGAACGAGTGAATGGGCTGACTTGCCATGGTTTCTTGATAAATGCGAATCAACGAAGATGGGTTTTCTTCGGGTGATGCTCAAGCTGCGCTCAAGCAGAGCAAGCAGGCACAAGCACTGGGAACAAGCCACATCGCGTCCTCAAAACGCGACGCGAGGGTTACTTTCCTGTCACGGATTGCTTCGGCATTCGGGTAAGTAAACATTACCGGGCAGTCTCAGGATCCAAGATTGGGTACTTACGTGCACATGTTTCCTTTCCAAATCACCTAGGGGACGGATGTGTTCTCCGAGGCGGCCTCTACCGGCATGGAGTGCCTCGGATTTCGGGTACGCCGCGTCAACAGCTTATCTACAAGTCACACCCATACCCGAGGTGCTTTGCTTACACACAAGGCCCCACCACCAACAGGCGCCTCCGTCGACTTCAGACAGGATTTGAACGAAGTCGCGAGAATTGGTTCGCCAGCTTCAGGTACGCCGAGCGCATCACAATTTGGATCGTGCTGTGTATTGCTGCCTCCTTCTATTGATTTTCTTTAGATGACATGCCGATCCCAGATGTGGATTCTCCAGGATTCCATAGGTAAGGCCCACGTCCCCTGGCCACACATTCGCCATTATGGCTTCGTAGCTCCTCGGTGTCATGGTGGCAAAAGAGCAAGCCGCCGAAAGTGGTTTTCGAGCGTGCTAGGTAGAGCCCAGCACGTCTCAATACTTTCCAATTGCTAAGGCACTCCAGATGGTGAACCCGAATGTCGGGAGAGAGCCAAAAGTGTGATCGGCCGAGCTTTGGGGACGGGCCGGACTATCTGCGCTGTTGTTTCTCCATGCCGTTCTTCTCTTCAGGAATTTGTTTTTCAGGCGGGGAGTCAAGACCGGGGGCCTCCTCGTGGCACTCCCTGGGCAACAGATTCACCTCTGGAAGGAGGTGGATCTGGCTAACGCCTGGTCAAATTGCTGCAATGGCAATTCCAGGCTATCTTTAGTGGGAAAGATATCCTTTCTTCGATGTGTTCATGGTTTTTAGTGGGGGGAATGGTCAAAGAGGTAAGGAAATAACGGGCAAGAAAGATGGTCAAAGGACGCGTATGTCCACCGTTGACTCTTGGGAGGACGCACGGGATTGTCTGGCGCTGTGCTTTCAGCGTTATCGTGCTCAGTACTTTTCGCATGCAACATAAGCGAGCACCAAAATGAAATTGGGTTCAATATTGTTACAAAGTGGGTTCAACATTGTTAGAGTCCCATGACCAGTATCCGCACATCACTCCTTCGGCCCATCACTCGCATCGATATTTCTAACCATAGCCTTCAAAGCATCCTCCAACGTTTTCGCAGCTGCGTGCTTTTCCTCCATAACCGCAAACAAAGGGGTCATAACTTTCACGTACAACAGCTCCTCGGCAACCTGCCCTACCCGATCAATTCGAGCCTCCAGTTGGGTACGAAGAGCTTGGTTGGAGGGGTACACGGTCCAAATCATGGTATCCAACGCCGTCAATGTGTAGCCAGTTGCTCGCCGATAAGGGACAACGACAGCTCGAATATTCGAAGGATTTGAAGTTGGCGTCAGGTTGGCAGACACCGGGCCGGTCATAAGCAGCTTTTGCTTCTTGGGTAGGGCAATGGCATCGAAGATACGCTCGGCGTGTTTAGAATCTTTGGCAACGATCATGACTCCTCTACGCGTTTTCAACAGGCGTTCTGTTTGACGAATGATTTCCCGTGTAGCCATTTCGTAGCTGGCTTCCGCCGCCAGAATAAATTCCCTTGTTCCACAGTTCTTGTTTCGTCCACCCAACCGCGGCGGCATCAACTTGTCCCAGTCCTGCTTCTCTTTCTCTGTCATTGGTGCCAGTGGCCGCTCGTATAGCCGCGGAATGCCCGTCTCCACCTTCCGTGCAACCATATTAGTCGCCGCGCACCAAAAGTTCTTTTCTGTCACGGTAAAGGGAACAAGGTGCCGAAGCCAAGGTACCAGGCGGTATAAGTTTGAATCCACAATTGGTGTGCCGGTGAGAGCGATGAACTCCCTGCTTGCATCGGCTAAAGCTTGCGTGGCAGCAGTCCGTAGCGTATCCGCCATTGCCAGATGAACTTCATCAATGATAGACAATGTGTCACTGGCTGTTGGGAGCAGAGCATCGCTGACAAGAACACGCAAATGGTCATGCTCAACAATATGTATCCAGCCCTGATGTCGCAACCCCCGTCCGATTTCAGAGCCGCCCCGCTTTCCCAGTACAGATGGCACGGAGGCGGGCTTTGTATCTGCTGGATAGTCCACAACTAACTTCTTGCCTGCAGGCTCTTGACTGTAGCGTTTAGCGGAGGCTGAGAAACCGGCTAGTACGCGTACGCGGAATCCGTACATCCCCAGTTCAGCCATAATGGTCTCCATGGATTCTTTTGGTAGCGCATACACCACGTAGGGAGGAAGCTGCTTTTCCTTTGCCAGGCGCGTCAAAAACTCGCACACAATTTTTGTTTTGCCTGCTCCAGGTGGAAGCCACAAAAAGTGGCCTCTCCGACCGGCTGCATGGGCACTGGAAAGTTCACCAGTTGTTTCCTCCTGATACCCCAACAAAGACCTCTTCTCATCCCCAAGCGAGTCTGCATTCCAGGCAAGTCCCTGCTTTCCAGTCAAGCGGTTCTCTTCTGACAGCAGTAGCGACTCGATCGCAGCACGGAGCTCCCATACTTTGGGCGCGCTACGGACAACGAATCGAACAGGACGGCCCTGAACGCGCCCCAAGACACCAGGATACAAGCATGCCATGATCGCCAGAACATGGAATGCTCCCGCATCGTCAGCCGTGACGGCTGCATCGGTCCCACCGCCTTCACGACCAAGGCGATTCACATCGAATTCGGGTTCATTCTTGGAAAGGTAAGATATGGCGCGACGAACCCCTCCGGGAAACTGACGTATCATCTTCTTCACCACATGTTGTAATATCTCCCAAGCATTCCGGCAAACTCCCACCCCGTCGAATTCCATGAAATCATGGATGTAGTCATACGTTTCAGCATCTGCCTCATGCAAGACGGGTGATATGAGCACAGGAAGCTGGGTTGTAGCTTTTCTTGCTTCGCTCCACGGCAGCTCCCGCCCATCTTTCAACCGCACCAAAAAGTCGTCCCCATCAAATCGAACCGTTGCTCCCCGCAACGCGGGTAAGGGGGGCACCGGGATAGCGTTCAAGGGGATTCCCTCATTGCTCCCTAGCATGCCCCAAAACTCTTCCTCGCCAGCGTTCGTCTCCTTATCTTCGGTCAGACCCGCAGCACCTAAAGCCGATCCAGCCTTTGCATCTCCACCCTTTGCCACAGCCCGAGTAGACGGGCGTTTGGCAACAATCACCTTGCCCAAATTATCCGGCACAAGCGCCGCCAACATTTTACCTTTCCTCACTTCAACCGTCCCGATCATTCCAGCCAACCACGCGTCCTCCAACTCTGCGTTAATCGTCACGACCTCGCCGTCAACTACCTCGCGCATCTTTCGATCCTTGCATTGGATACCGGCAAGGTAGGCCTTCTGTGCACGCCTAGCACAGATTACAAAGTCCTCTGTCTCAAACTTTTCGGCATCGTGCACCACACGGCGCGGGTTGATGCCCGTTACCTCTGCAAAGAGTCTACCCAGCAGCGGAGCGAACGGGGTGCCCATGCGCGAGGCCTTACGACACATGTTGTAAGTCAATTCAAGTGGGTAGAATAGATAGGCCACATCTGCTGCCCAGTGTTGGTCGACGCAGTGATGAAAGGACATGATCCCCACTGGAGACTCAGGAGCGCAAAACTTGATGGGCCACTTGAAAGGGGTTTGGAGAGTTATATCGCGAATCATACTTAGGTCTCCGGCAAAGGATCGAACGACATCCATGAGAGCAGATGTCGCGTACAGAGGATTGTCGGGTTTATTGGCTGCCTCCCTGATTGTAATTGGCGGTGCTTTTGCTCCGCGGTCGACATTGTACACGACAGCGCGGTTGTCTACGTAGAGCCGAATGGCAAAGTGGACCCAACGTTTGATTTGCTCAAACGAGGGTCGCCATGTTTTATAGCGCTGGCTGATGAATGCAGCGCACGAAAGTTCAGCGAGGGTACGTAAATCGAATGGATATGAGTCTTCGAATGCAATGATAGCCAAACGTTTGACCGCTGACTCGATGCCGGAGACGAAACGTTGGATATCTGGAACGAATCCTCCGGGATGCGACAGCAATTGGAGGAAACAGAGGGTGAGGGCGTCGGATGCTGGCAGAGGAGATTGGGCGTCACCAACATCTACGGTAGCTGGACGGAAACGAATGACTTTTTGAAGGAAGGATTTGAGCGCCCCTGCCGTCAAGGATCGGACAGCGTGCAACCACCGATTTGTGATAGATTCTGGTATACCGAGCCTTCCAGCCAGCGAAGGCACATCCAGGGACACCCCGCCGCGAGCATTGAAAAGGCAAGCAATGTTTCCCGCACCCGATGCTGACCTGTCAGAAATCATCAACACGCGCACAAGTTCCTCGTCGTCCCTGCGTTTCAAAGGACCGTAAGCGATGGCTGGGATCTCTCGTCTTGAAAGGTTGATAACGAGGGTTTCTTTATCAATCGAGTCTATCATAGGGTCTCTGTCAAGGACTTTCCAGTAGTTGCGGCCAAAGAACAGGGTATGGTGTTCAGAGGTGGACCCCAGCTTTGCGGGTATCATTTTGGCAAAGTCCTTTGCGGAAATGGGAGTTTCTCGAGACATTAACAAAGTCTTACCCATCTCGTTCAGTTTACTCATATTTTCATTATTCCCCAAATGTAAAATGCGAAAGTGCAGGCCCGTCATGTCCGACATATGAAGATTCTCCTCCGGCTCTGCATGCGCCAAAACCCACGCTCCTCGTGCGGAATTATCTGGCATATTTCTGAAGAACTCAATGTCCTGACCAAGTTTCGTCAAGAATCGCGTCCAAAGATCCGGTTGTGAATGAATGGTTTCAACGTCTTGCAAAATCGGAGGGATATCTTGGCCCACCACCACCATCTGATTACCCCCGGCAATCCCCTGAAACCCAACAATTGTCTCCCCTTCTCTCGCTCCCGTCACCGCAATGCGAAAATTGTTCACCATTTTTTCAGCATGTCCTCTTGGATCCTTTTCACGTCGCCCTTCATACGATTTTTTCAATTTCTTGTTTGACTTTCCCGAACTCCCCCCCTTTGGTTGCGATGCCAAGTATTTGCGGCTCAGATACTCTTTACATCCGTCAGGGAAACACCCCACCATATTGCGAATCCCGTCGACGTCGATAGAGGCCCCAACGAAGAACTTCACAAACTCCTCCACCTCGTCGAGAAACTCTCCTCTATCGCGCACATGCCGTACGTCCCAGCTCCACTTCTCGAGCTCAAACTTGGCCCACCGAGTAGCGACCAAATCGTCAAGCAATGCAGGCAGCTGCCCCACCTTCACTTTCTTATGGTTCGCCTCGGCAAACCTTGTCAGAGCCGCCATAACGGTTGTGAGTTGGGAAGCTGACCAACCAGCTCCTGCTTCGTGCAGCGTCCCCTTAGCGTCGTAGTCATCACTATCAATACTATCAATATCCGAGAAGTCCGACAGGTCCGACTCTTTGTCTGTCAACCTCCGTTTCCCCATTTCTTCGCTGGTATCAATTGGGGTTGCAAAAGGGATGGGAGGGCTATTGCGGAGTTGGCACATCTTTGAGTTGATGCCCAGTGACTGCGGAATTTTCTGGAGCAGCGCGCCGTGGATACCTCCACGCATTTTGCAGTTGCAGCGATGGACACTTCGAAACTAATGAAAGTTGCTCGGAAGAGGGCAACGGTAGACCTCCTGAAAGCTATGCAGGTGGAAGAAGAAACGGCACCAAACGGACTTGTTGGCCAGGATAGTATGCCACCAACTACAGGGTGCGAGCGCCGGAAGTGGACATGCTGCGACGCTCTATTTGACAGTATAGAAGCAGCCTCCCGTCACTTGCACTCTACTCATGCAGAGAATATCGCTCGAAACCAGGAGACCATTCTGAAATCATTGTCGTCTTCCGTTTCCGCCTCTCTCTGCGCTTCTTCCGAACACCAACAACCGTCGTCACTTCACAGCCGCCGTGCACCCCGCGGCGCTTCCGATCCGATTCATCTGCCCTGCTCTTGTGATCCATCAGAAGGTCGCATCCTTTTATTTTATCGCTACACTCCGATACCAGACCCGATGGCTGTGGCGGAATGGCAAAAGAATCTTGCAAACCGGTTGGGATTATCGGGGAAAATCAGAGTGGCCGGGGAAGGAGTGAATGTGACCGTTGCGGGTGAACTAAAGGACATTGAAACGTACATGAGTGAAATGAGTGATTGGGATGGACTGGCGGGACTTGGGTTGGCAAACGGTAGCGAGGAGTCGACTGGAAGAAGGAAGAAGTTTTTCAAACCAAGTTTCGGATGCGTTCACGGTGAGTTTCGGTTCATGAGATTTAGAGGAAACCAATGGTTTAGGATGTTTCATTGTGGGGATGCGCAAATGCACCCCTCTTGATTCAAGCTGAAATATCATCTTGCAGCATTCCCATCATTATCAGTCAAAGTAGTGCCGGAAATATGTCCATTTGGAGTGAAGGACTGGCAACCAAAGTCCCTCCCCTCATCCACGTCAATACCCTCAGAAGAGTCCGCCATAACCGCTCTTACACCCGCCTCCTTTCACACCCTCATCTCCAACCGTTCCTCAACGCACCTCCTCCTAGACATTCGCAACCACTATGAAACGGCTCTCGGTCACTTTACGAACGCCCACCTTCCGCCCATTCGCCGATTTTCCTCTCTCCCAAATTACATTGAATCCCACCCTGCGCTCCTGGAAGACAAGGAGGCGGTGGTCATGTACTGCACCGGCGGGGTGAGATGCGAAAAAGCTGCGGCGTGGGTGGTGGAAAAGTTTGGCCGAAAGGTGTTCACTCTCGACGGCGGAATCCATGCGTACTTGGAGTGGGTTGAGGAAGCAGGCGTCGCCGCAAACAACAATGCCACATCCACCTCACCTTCAACAGACTCTCAAGACCACCACCCCGAATCACTCTTCAAAGGCGTCAACTACGTTTTTGACGCCCGACAATCCCAACCCTCCTGTCTCACACCCTCATCCACCCCCTCTCCGATCTCAACCTGCCGCCTCTGCACAACCCCAACCTCCACATACGCAAAATGCGCCTCCATCGGATGCCACCTCCTCGTCACATGTTGCAGCGGGTGCAAAGACGCCGCCATAGGGGTGCGGTGTTGCGACAGATGCGGGGAGATGGATGGGAGGTTGAAAAGTGAGTGGGAGGTGTATGTGGGGGTTGTGGGTGAGGTTGGTGAGTTGGAGAATGGGGGTGGGA
>JADGKA010000257.1:0-27854 GCA_027604605.1 Borealophlyctis nickersoniae
ACCGTTGTTTCCAGCGGCGGCGGTTTCGGTTGCGGCGGCGTTTTCGTTGTTGTTGTTGGCATTGGCTCCGTTTGCCGCTGCTGCCTTCTTGGCCTTTGCCGCTGCTGCCTTCTTGGCCTTGGCCGCCTTTGCTGCTGCTGCCTTCTTGGCCTTCTTCGCCTTTTTGGCCTTCTTGGCCGCGTTGGCGTTGGCATTTTCGTTGGCCGCGTTGGCGTTGGCATTTTCGTTGGCAGTGCCGTTGTTGTTGTTGTTCATGGCCTCGTTGTTGACGTTGCCGTTGTTGTTGTTCATGGCCTCGTTGTTAGCGTTGCCGTTGTTGGCGTTGCCGTTGTTGTTGGCTTCGTTCTTTGCGCCATTGTTGGCACCTGCCCCGTTGATCTTCAAAGCAGTGTTGCAGTTGGCTTCGGGGGGAGCGGTCGCAGGAGGGAGAAAGTTGATTGGAGCGTTCACCATCTCTTGCGCAACCTCACTATCATGGATACACAATGTTAGCGCATCTTTGTCGTTTCCAAAGTCCAGCTAGACACACCACCAATAGTACTACTTACACAGCACCAGGTTGGTTTCCAAAGTTGTCGAGCAGTTTCTGCGCTTGTGTTGTTCGACCGCACGGGTTATTCTTTGCAGCAGCAGCCAAGATGGTGGACGTGAACGCGCCGGAAATGTCGAAGCAGTTTGCGCCTTGGGCTCCTTGAGCGCCTTGCAGGGATTGGCAGAAGGCGCTAAGGTCCTCTTTGGCTTTAGTTGTTTTCTAAAAAATACCAGGGGCGGGGAACGGAAGAGGAGTCGTTGATTAGCGCACACAGGATAAATGGAATGATTTGTGCACAGCTAATGGGAAAAGGAGGAATGGCAATGCTTTACCTGGTCTTCGGTTGCCATGGCGGATGATGCCAGACCCAGTAGGGTCACGGTGAGGATGGAGAGCTTTGCCATGATTGTGGATGGGTTGTGTTCGGTGGTGGTTTACGAAAGACGATTCAATGGAAGGGGTGTGTCGGTTTGTGGGGTTACGTTGTTAGAAGAAATGTGTCTTTGCCTTTTTGCTGGCTGTTGACGAGGGGGGGACTGCCGGATGAGAGGCAGCTTTTATAGGTAGGTAACTGCAAGCTGAACGGAGGCGCTCGAGCGCAGAAAAAGAAAAGAGTCGATTTCAGGCAATTGAGGCGTGGGGTTGCTGGTGGTTGTGCATGATGGAGCGGTTTGTTCGAATGGCCGGACCGTCTGTCTCGTCCGTTGATTGACCGCCTGCCCGCTCGCCTGCCCGCTCGCCTGCGCCCTCGCCTGGCTAGGCCCGCCTTGCCTGGACGCGCAGAAGTTTCCCTTCCAGTGAGTGTATGTGTTTTTTGTGCGGCAGGATTGGAATCATTGGAATCATTGGAGTGCATCTCGACCCTGATCTCACCCTGATCTCGACGACTGAAACGCATGCGTGTTCCTCTTCTTGTTCGTCATGTTCCTTTTCGTTCCTTTTCGTTCCCTCCACCCCCTCTAAGAGGGTCGTGACATGTTTGTTGGACGGTGGAGTGTAGTTATGGGATGGGATACCGCGTCGAGTAATATGTGCTTGGTCCGCGCCACACCGCTCATGGCCGCAGGCTTGCACTCAGGCCTCCCTTCCTTCCTTCGAAAATGAGTGCGGAAGAATCAAAAATAGAATGTTCTCTCCTTCTCCTGCTTTGCCCTCCTTTCGTTTGATTTCCCCATCCTTGCACCACGATGCTGTGTTACGCTACCTTATACACGCACCTCGAAAATGATGCTGGACCAACCCCGTCCCGCCCCGTAAGAAGGAAAGAAATCAGAATTGGGTACTTTTTCTCCCTGGCGCTCAGCAACAGGTGATCCAATGAACCACAATCAGAAGCTGAAAGGCACGCACTTATTCGAGACGTTCGCCGCCAAAACATCAAATGGATACCCTTCTCTCCTCTGCCGCCCATCCAAAAAAAAAAGTTACAGCACTCAGTATTCCCGTGTGGTCCCCTCCCTCACCACAGTACTGACTGCGCCATCACCAGCTTAACTTCGGAGATCGGACGGGATCCGGTGTATTCTGGTGTGTATGGCCGTAACTGAAGTAAGGGATGTTACGATAGAATATATCCCATGTTCCCTATGCTCGTCCTGTCATGCACCTCAATGGCCTTATAACTCGGCAACAGGGCCGCATTGCATTTCACTACTCTTCTATGCATTGGAGTAGTGCAGAAGGCATCCATGTCCTGTTTGTCAAGATCCGAAATCAGGAATGTGAGCCCGAAGGCACAGGTTGGACTGGTGTTGTTTCTGCGGGGATGAAGAAGGCTTTCCATCAAATGAAGTTCGAACCAGCAGCAAGTAATCCTCATTTATATTCGGTGCATTCCCAGAAGTACGTCTACCAAAAGCCAAACCAGAGAAAGAAATAAAGCTACCACCGGATGTGAATCTATGGAAGTATGGACATGTAGAACAGTGACTGTCGTAAAGTGGTTCAATGAATCTTGCATCATGCATCGATGGTGGGCAACGACTGATGGTCCAGCACGATACATAGACTGATGTGGTCCTCTCAATATCTGAGACTTGTTCTCTGCACTTCGTGATAGCCGGACCAAGATTGCCATGGGGCTACTGAAAATCTCCTCACAGAGAGTCACACAGAAACTCACCACAGGTGACTTTCGATCAGGTGGAATTGGTGAATCGAGGAATGGGAGGAATGGGACTGCGAGAAGAATTCCTAACTACGACGCGACGCGAGGATGGGTGGTGGCTTTCAGGCTTTTCAACAGACTTTGCAGCCTTGCGCACCAGATCTCGGACCACCAACCAATTTCATTTCAACACTAGTCCCACCCGTGCAAAAAAATACAATACCATGCCCCCTAAACGCAAAGAGGCGAATCAATTGACAAAGGATGACTTTGAGGCCGGAAAAGCTGAGGAGTCCAGTAAGGTTAGACAGGAGCCGCCGCCTTCAAGCTGCACGGGAACGCGACAAAATTGAAATTCCCTTTGTTTTCCTTTTCGCGCGCTAATAGAAGATCCGCTCTTGGGTAAAACCTGATGACACTCCAAGCAGAGAGTATGTCGGAAGTTAGTTGCAAAGAGTGAGAGTGGCTCAAGCTGATCAATCTTGACGTTTCACAATCAGAGTCAAAACTGTGAGTGGCAAGCTGGATGCTCCCACTCCTGAAACCCCGAGCAGACCGGTAAGATGGATGAGGATCCTTTTCGTGCTTCCTTGCAATCCAGCCTGACCGGAGTGTTTTTTATAGAATCCATTCTTTTCCACGTTCTCCTTCGGGACACCCGCGAGCGCGTCTCCTTCTCCCTCAAACCCTCCGGCAACCTCGCGGGTTGCTCCTCCTCCGGCATTCGGTGCGCCAGCTTCGACTCCCTCTCAATCCGCATTTGGGACAGGAAGCGCCTCCAATCCATACTCGAAACCTCCTATGCCTTTCTTCGAGCAGAAGAACTCGCCACTTGCGGCCTTTAAAACGGTGCCGTCCGTGATGGAAACCCCCAAGCCGACCTTCGCGGCGTTTGGGTCCACTCCCAGCACCACTTCTGAGAATAACAACTCTCTGTTTGCTGCTCCCACTCCCACCAGCGGCTTTGATCCCAGCAAGTTCAAGTTCGGCGCTGCCAAACCGGCGGGTGTCCCAAACTTCACCACTGCGGGTACAGCTTCAGAGCAAAATAAGGAGGCTCTGCTGGAATACGTTATCGAACTCAGAGGGCTTAACAAAAGCTTCGCTGCGTTTGTTCAGTCAAAAGTAGACGCTGATCCCTTCGTCGATCTTACCCCTGCCGTGGGCGAATATGAATCTTACCACAAGAAAATCAGCACGGGAAAGGATTCTGTACGGAAGGCGCTGCAGAAAGTCAAGGAGGAGTTGTCGGCCGCAAAGAGCGCGACAAAATCCGCCCTGGAGAGTGCGACTACAGTGGCAGAATCCGTTCCAAAGAGTGTCGCTGCCGGAAAATCCGCTCCAAAAAGCGCCTCCCCTTCCTTCTCCAGCAGTACCCGCACTGCTGGAGAATCCGCTCCAAACAGCGGCTTCGCCTTCCTTTCCTCCGGAGAATCTGCTCCAAAGAGCGCCTTCCCTTCCTTCTCCACCAATGCGGGTACTGCCGGAGAATCCGCTCCAAAGAGCGCCTTCCCTTCCTTCTCCACCAATGCGGGTACTGCCGGAGAATCCGCTCCAAAGAGCGCCTTCGCCTTCTCTTCCTCCGCAGAATCCACTCCAAACAGCACCGTATCTTCGTTCTCCACCACTTTCCAATTCGCCAAACCCAATCCTGCGGTGAACTCCTTCTTTGGCGCACCAGCTCCCGCCCTGGTGCAGGCAGGATCGAGCCATCTAACCGAAGAGGAGGAGGAGGACGCGGCCTCCCCAGAGGAGCAGATTGGCGATGCGTTGATGAAGGGCCAGGGAGAGGAGGAGGAGGAAACAATATTCGAGCAAAGGTCCAAGCTTTATCGATGGGTCGAAGAGAGAATGGAAGGGACTGACAGGAAACCGGCCAACTGGGAGCCCGTTGGGCTGGGACCAATGAGATTGAACAAGAACCACGAAACGGGAAAAGCACGGTTGCTGCTCCGGGCGGATACGTCGGGTCGAGTTATCCTCAACACTTTTCTGTACTCTGGCATGACGCCTAATGTCAACAAAAATGAACTCCGGTTTCTCATCGTTGAGGGGCAAAAGGGGGTGCAGTTTTTGGCAAAGTTCAAGCAGGAGAGCGATGCAGTGAAACTCAAAGAGGAAATTGAAAAGCACCGGGGTTGATGTGGCCTGGGTGGGGTAGCGTTGAGGGAATGCCATTTCGGCACGGGGATATGCAGGCTTTGGGAAAATAAAAATGTCAATTTGTTACCAAACAAAACCGGAATCGCTGTTTGCATGTCCGCGGATGACGAAGCAATGGAAATTATATTAATTTACGGCTCAGGTACATTGCGGCCGCACCGTTGCTCCCTAAGCGAATGCAGTGTTTGGTAGTTCTCGTGACTGTGTGGGTAATTTTGCAGGCCAAGAACTGCTTCAGCAAGACGGAAGCAGTCAGCCTCCTCATTGTAAATGTGCAGGGATACTCTGATCCACCTGATGAAAACCGGGCGCGAAAGAAAATGGATGCGAAATTAATGAATAAACAAACCAACAAGACCAAAAGAAAAATCTTTTTTGACAAACTCACCGCTTCCCCTTGAACGCAAATACCGGCACCTCCACATTCCATTTCTCCAACAATGCATCCTGCAAACTACTAAACCCACAACTCTCCTCTCCACCGCCGCCACCACCACCACAAGCAACCATCCCATCCTCATTTTCAGAACCCACATACCGATTTGGAACCCTCACACAGCACATACTCCCCACCATCTCATCAAAAGGCACCACCCTCTCCGTCCGCCAACAGGCGACCAGCACGTTAGCGCACCAAACCGCCAACGCGTGATTCCGCGCCACGATGCGGTCGTACCCGACCCAGTCGTAAAAAGCGACGGCCGTGCGGAGGGAGAGGAAGGGTGAGTAATCGGCCGTGCCTTGCCAGATGAATTCGGCGTGGAGGCCTTGGCCGTGTCCCCATGTTGTGACAAGGGGGTGGATGGTGGAGTGGTGGGACGGGTGAATCCCTGAAAGTGAAAGGTGGTGATGAACGGAAGCAAAAGTTACGGAAAGAGAGACATCCCTTACATAATAGCGCACAACCTCGAGAGTTGCAGAGCCATTTGTGAGTATTGGTTACGTAGAAGTCGGGGTTAAGGTTCGTCAGGTTGAGAGGTATCTGACCTGTAACTTAAGGTTATTCACATGATAGGTTCGAGGGTCTCGACAGAGTGGGAGGCTGGAAGCATCGCAGAAATGTCTCTTGCCTATTGAATGAGCCCCATCAATCATCACCAGGATGCCGTACTGCCTGCACAAGTCGATCAACTTCTTCACTGGCAGCAAAATGCCTGTGTGGGGGCGCATTTTAGCGTTTCATTTGAAAAGGAGGATGCACAATGCATGGGGTCGGGCGGTTCTGTTGTACCTGCCGGACTTGTGATGTGCTGAAAGACGGCGAGGCGAATCTTTCCTTCACTCGCAGCGCACCGTTTCAAGAACTCCTGTAGGTCGTCTACAACAGAATCCGGTTTGGACATGGGAAAGGACATTGGGATTTTGACGAGCTTTGCGCCTGTTGTTTGGCATATATGTTGGATGGAGAAGAGGACTGCATCATATGTCACATCAAATGCGATGACTGTTTCAGATGGTTGCAACGCCAGGCATCTGGGAACCATTCGCAAATGCGGTAAGCAAAATGCATCCAGAAATGCTGTGATCAGGCGATCCGGGAGCCTTGGTGTCAAGGCTATGCGACCCGGTCAGGGCGGACACACCTCAAAACCGCGTTCATACCAAATTCGACATTAGTGACGAGCAGCAAGTCCTGTGGCCGACATCCTGACATTGCCGCCACTTTCCGCAGAGATCGCACATAGTATGGGTATAACCCATCGTAGAAGAATCTGACAGGGTTGGATTCCATGCGCATGCCCCACTTTCGTTGCGATTCTAATGTGGGTTTCGGCCTGTATACATCAAACCAGTGATATGTTGTAACCAAAAAGACGTTGAACTAGACTGCAAAGGTGAATGAATGAAAACGAGGAAATCAGAACGTACACCGCTCCATACGAGCCATGAGCCAAGAACGTGTAAGGTTTTGCACTGCCTGTTTCGGCACCAACAGTTGGAGACAGTACTGGGTCTTTTTCGTCAAAGGAGTAATCCCCCGTCAAGTGAGCAAAGAACTGTTCTTTCATGAGTTGACCAAAAGAAGGTGGGGAGGTTGCGCCGAAAAAGCTGTCCCATCTGGTTTTCGCCCAGTCTTTGGGTGAGACGAGGGTGGTGTTTTTCGCGTTTGTGGTTCCCACCCGTTTCTAGACATGCCTCTGTTCAAATGAGGGAGCAGGAGGTTCCTCGTAGGTGTCTTCTGTGTCTCCCTGTTCTGTCCCCGGGGAGGATTGTCGCACCCATTTCTCAACTAATCTGTACAAACTCATCTTCGCACGGAAGTTGCGAGGTTGCGGCCGCTTCGGATACCCTACGAATCGTGTTCATGATATCCGCGCCACAGCACAAAAAATCAAGACTTCGGCTCCAAACCCTCCCAGTCCAATATTGCGGAAATAGCCCATTCGAACGAAACCCTTTTGTTTTTGGTCGATCTCAACGCAAAAAAACCACTCAGAAACAATGTCAAAGAAAGGAAAGAAGGGAACAAAGGTCTCGCTCAACGAGTTCTTGGCAGACACCCCCGCTGGTGAGTGTGCTCGAGCCCGTTCTGAACAGGGTGAATGTGGGCCGGTTGTTTCCGTTTCAGGTCAAACGTGTGAACTGGTCGGTGTTTGAGCGACACAAAGCGCTAAAAGCCCGACCGGACCCGGGGAGTGTGGTGATTTCAGGACGGAAATGTTGGGCGGGATCACAGGCCACTTAGTGGAATCGCAGTGGAGATCACTCGCCGAAAGAGTAGCAATTTGAACCACTGCAGGGAGGTGGAAGCGCAGACGCTGTCCTGCGAGAGACGCCACAAGACAGAAAGATGCACGGGTGGCGTTAGAAGAAGAGTGCCGAGCCATTACTTCCGGCACGGTGATCTGATGTTTTGTTTACCAATTTACGATAACAGGTGCATGGGCCGATGATATCCCTGACCTTCCCACTGGCCGTAAGTATGGAGTGATTTGACGGTAACTCTGATAAGCCTGCCTTTAAAATGCCATCCTCGTTCTGTAGCCGCCGCATCCTCGTTCGGGGACTCGCGTCCGTCCTATGGAGAGCGTGGTGACTATCGCTCTGCTCCTTCAACCCCGCGTGAATTGCCGGACAGGCCTCCATACACTGTTTTCCTTGGGAACCTCTCCTACGACGCTTCCGAACGCTCTATTGGACAGTTGTTCAACCACCTTGCTGTACGTTTTTTGCCTTGCGCTACGGTGCACCAGATAGTATACCCTGTTACAAATCTAACCTGTCGAGTTACTTTATCTAGGTCAAGAGCATTCGCCTTGTCAAAGACCACGATGACAAGCCGAAGGGTTTTGGTTACACCGAGTTTGATGATTTAGAATCGTTGAAGGGTGCTCTGGAACTCAATGGCTCGGTATGTTGCGCTCTGGCGGTGCCAGGCACGGGATGAGTGCACTTCAACTGACCCAATTCCAATTAGAGCGTCGAGGGACGTTCCATCCGCATCGACGTTGCGGAAGGTAAATCCAACGACCGTCCGAGGGCAGATGGTCGCCCGGACCGTTCCCAGGAGCTTGAGGGGCAATGGAGAAGGGCCGAGCCCCTTCGGCCCTCTGGTCCTTCCCGCAGTGACTCGTACCGCAGCGATCGCAGCGGATTTGACGATCGTCGCAGCAGCTACCGCGATGATGACAGGAGCAGCCGAGGGAGTTTTAGACGTGACGATCGCGATGGCGGGTTTGGTGCAAGCAGGTTCAGTCGCGATTCGGACCGTGCTGGTAGCCGCGATAGTTACGGACGTGGCGGTTTTGACCGCCCTGGATCCCGTTCCGGTAGGTCCCGGCTGAATCATACTTGGATAAAGCAACGACTCCTTCCATGGGATTTCTTATCTTTAACTTCTTTAACTTGCTTCAGATGAACCAATGGTTCGCAAACGGCTGGAGCTTGCTCCCCGCAGCGTTTCCGTAACATCCCCCGAGCCCACCACTCCTCTCACACCTGGACCCGACTCGAAACCCTCCACACCTGAAGAATCCGCGGCCCCCAAGAAGCCGAAGGCAAATCCATTTGGTGCTGCCAAGCCCCGTGACGAGAATGAAATTATGAAGCAAATCGAAGAGCGTCGTGCTCAACGAGAGGCTGAGAAGAAACGAGCTGAAGAAGAGGCTGCCAAAGCAAAGGCTGAAGAGGAAGCAAAAAGGAAGGAAGAGGAAGCAAAAAGGAAGGAAGAGGAAGCAACGAGGAAGGAAGAGGAGGCGAAGAGGAAGGAGGAGGAGGCGAAGAAGGTGGCGGAGGAGGCCGAGAAGAAGGATAAGGAAGCCAAGGACGCGGAAGAGGTGGACAAAGCAAAAGAAGAGGCGGAGGCACCGGCCAAGGAGAATGGCTCGGCATCTCGCAGCAATCCTGCTCGTCCGCCGCGCCCAGAACGTAAACCCTCCGCGGCTGATACAGCAGATTCTTGGAGGCGCGCTGCGCCTCTGGAGCCCGCGAAGACCACCGCTCCTGCACCACGTGGTCGGGGTCACCGTGGGGATGGTCCTCGCCGAGGCGGTTACGGTAGTGAACGTGGTGGGGCCGGGAGTGGGGCCGGACGTGGGGCCGGACGTGGTTATGACCGTGGCGTTGACCGTACGGGACCGCGTGATGGCCCTCGTGAGCGTCCTGCGCGTGCTGAAAAACCGCTAGTTAAGGGTGCCGATTTGGAAGAAAAGCCTGAAGTTCAGTCCAAAAATGTGTTCGACCTCCTTGGCGAGGTACGTCACAATTGTGTTTTGATTGCATTGTGACTTGACCCTTAACGCGCGCCTTGTTATTCAGGACGCAGAGTGAATAGCAATTGCCTTCCCTTTCCGAAGATCACAGAAATTAAGAGGTCAAGTTTGAATTGCTCCTCCCATCCATCTACCTTCCCCGTTTGCCGGCGAGTGTCGCGTGTATTGCTTGTATTTGTCTGTCATAGATTAGCGAGGAAAGAGATTCGTTTTCATCCCTATTTTGCGGTCACCTGCTTGTTGCTGGAAGGGTTCAGCATGATTTGATAAACAATGTTGCACCTATAGTGCTCTGTAATCCCGGCTCACGACCTGTTTGTCATTTGAGAAATTGACTATTCAGAGTGGTTGCAGACTGACGAGCTTGACAAATGGGCATGATAAGTGAGTGGTACTAATCAGTTAAAATTAAATTTCGTTAACAAGGGACGCGTTTCATCAAGCTCAAAGCACCGGCGCTTGTGGGCCAGGGAGCGTATTTAAAATCCCCTACAACCCGTTGGTTGCGGAACCTTCACCATCCCAAGAATGTCTCCATTATACCCCAGCCCCGTACATGGACTCTTCCTGTCTGCTCTCTTCCTCTCACTTTTTCCCTCCTCAGTACAGCCACTTCCACACTCACTCGTTCCGCGTATCGACACCAGTATATACCCTCCAACACACGTATATCCTTCCAAACCGCGCTGTCCTCCTGGCAGCTCTCCTCAAATGAATTTCACAGTGACACAGTTGATTGGGAAGGATGAAGACAAAAAAGATGTGGGGATCGTAGATTTGGCAGGTTTGTAGGCGGATGTTTGAAGAGGGCCATTTTTATTTATTTACGTTTATTTTACACCGTTCAGACGGGATTTTCTATATGTGGAAAGCAAACGGATCGGATATCACCGTTGAGCAGCACTCTTTGACTGATCCAAAGGTTCACCCGGCGTGGAAATCATCGTGAGTTTGTTGACCTGTTATTTATCGTATTTGATCATGTTGGGAACACTGGCAGCAATCTCGTGCGTAAATCGGATTGTTGACTTCTTTCCTTTCTGTGACAGATTCCCAAATTTCAACGGAGTACCGGTGTTTGCCCTCTCTCCGTCACCATCTTCTGACCTCTTTCAAATCGAACAAAGTATGCTCAACCATGATTCATCCCTTGTCAACGATCTCATACTGACCCCGAGGATTATTTTGCTCCAGCCTACGTGCAGACCACACCTGTCTTCACCCTTGCACGTCGCTTTGCCGTTTCTTCTGGCTCCATTCTCTACACCTTTTCCATCCCCGCTGCATCGTGCCCAGTTTGGGCCGACTCCAAAACATCAGGCGCGGTCGATCCTATCACAAATTCCCTACTCATCACAACAGTCTGTGGACCCAGCATCGGCAAAACAAACCCTACCATCAAGCTGTGGCGTGTCGGCGCGGGTGGTGAGGAGGTGTGGGCCAAGACCGTGGGGGAGACGGAAGGCTATGAGCCGCTGGTGGCGGTCAACTGGCTCACCAACTCCATCTTTCTCGCGGGCTACCTCCCACGCATCCCCATGCAACTCAGCGTCCCTGCCCTCGCCCGCATCAACCTCCTCACCGGCGACACGCTCCAGCCTCTCACACCGTTGAAGATCGTGCCCCCCGCCGGTTCACCCACCCCAACTTACGCGTTTTTCAACTCTATTGTGACGGATCGCGTCGACGACACGGTTGTTGTCAGCCTGACGGATAACGATCTCGCCACATCATACATTTCAAAGTACACTGCGGCGGGGTCCGAACATGTTTGGACGGCTGCGACGCAACGGGACGCGCAACCGATCCTCGCGTCGGGGGCTCTGGGCATATACACGTGTTCATCACAGTTTAAAGATGCAGGACCGGTGATGCTGAGGTTGTATGGAAGAGAGGATGGGAAAATGCTGGGGGAAGTGGAGCTGGTTGTGTCTGGGCGAAGGAATGGACTGTGCAGGGGGTTGACTGTGAGAACAGAGGAGGGCGGGGAACGGGTGGCGGTTGTGGTCGGGAGTTACGTAGAGGGTGAGACGGAAGTGTTGGTGGGTATGATGCAACGGGTGGGAGGGTGAGTAACGAACCCTGGAAAGCAAATATTTTGAATGATGTTTGATCTCCAACTGCTGTGGGACGGGTGGATACCCCGGATACCCACGCTTCATTCCCCAGACAGCATCTGGACGGACCACGTCGCAGGAATGGGTTCGGCCATTCAGGTACCAACCAAGGGCATCACATGCTACACGGACACACCGATCCCATACACCTTCTGCATTTGAATTCTCCCAGGATTTTACAGGTTGGATTATGGGCCTATGATTTGGGCCTCACCGTGTTCGATCAAAACCACAACAAAGGGGTCAACCTTGTTTGGATACCCACCCAGACTTGGCAACAACATGGTTTACGAAGAGATTACCGCTCCTTCTCCCTTGACTGAGTACTTTCCGCACCGCATCCAAAGAAGCACTGCAGTCGAAAATGACTGGATCACAATTAACAAGAGAATCCACCGCTACCGATGGCCAAAGCCGAGGTCTCGCTGTCGTCTCCGTCCGGACAACACATAATCACGCCAACCTTGGCCAGGTTTCTATTGCAGCCCGCCGCAAGTCGGATGTTCCCAAGTCACGCTCAAAGACTCAAAGCCGGTCGAAAAGTTCCAGTAATACCAGGGATAGATCGGAAACGCCGCAATCACCGACCATTGCTCCAAGCTCTCCACCGCTTGACACGCAGCCGCACACTTCAAATTCGGCGCCCACAATTCTCCGCCATCATTCTACCTCTCAGTTATCTGATTCCATTGCAAATTTTAAACAGTCAGTAAACGACCTGCGGACTGGGCTACGTTCAGCTAGTGTGGCACTGGGGGAGATTGAGCGGGACAGAAAGAGAGTTGCGGATTGGGGTGTGCGGGTGTGGCCGGATTTTGAGAGCATTCGAAATTTGAAGGGAGGAATATCGCAAGCGACCGGAACAGCGGATATCTCATCATCAATGTCTGCGGGGCTCCCACGGCCTCTTGCAACCCCTACTACCAAGACCAATGTCAGTAAATCTGTTCCGTCGTTTGCGGATACGGCTCTGACAACACCAGGGCGTATCTGGGAAGTGAAGGCGACCTCCGAGACAGTGGCCATTGTTCCAGCCTCCTTTGATATCAGCAATGGAAACAAAACAGAAGAGCCGACGGATGATGATTCAGAAGATGTTCCTCCTTTTGATACCCCTTCTATAACTAAAACGAAGTCAGTGACCTTCCGACCTTCCACCGCTCCATCTGCAATGGGGCCGACGGCACGTGGATTTGCGCGCTCCAGCCCTTCTCTCGCCGCTCCAAGAAAAAGCAGAACCCCGCTCGTGCTGGAAAATACCAAACCTGCAGCAATTCGTCAATCCGACCCGCTGCTCAATGCAGCTTCCCCATTTGCACCGCCGCGACAGACAGCATCCGCGCCGTTTCTGACTCATAGTAACATCGATGAAAGTCCTGCAAATCTAACTGGGTCCTTGGAATCAGTCAGTAGACTTCCAGTCAGAGCTGTACGGTCCGCCGAGCCGCTTTCTTATCGGAAGAAGGGGGGCGACGCACGCGCAATGAGCGACGTTTTTGAACGATCAGGGGTAATCAATTCTTCTCGTGACAGCGTGAAAAGTCCAGAGAGACCTTCACGTACAATGGACTCTTCTGCCATTCAGCCCTGGGGTGAGGGAGAAGACAGTCCAATGAGCGGAGAAGACTTGCTAGCGCCAGCTAACAAGGATGGTCTGAAAAAGGCTCTGGCCACTCCCCGTATTGGCGGCTTGGTATGCGACGGGCAAAACACTGTCTCAGCCTCGGCCGACAGCGATAAGTTGCCAGAGGCCACAAAGAAGAGGCGAAGCACCGGCCGGCACATTTTTCGGGAACGGGAAAAATCTCTGGCATTTTCTACATGGGACGACTCGCTGCGCTTGTCGCGATCTGAACCATCCTCTGAGCCCTGGCCGCAAACACCTCCCCCTGCCCCATCTGAAGTCGACCAGTCTGAACCCATCGTGGATTCACATTCACCAGATACTCACGCGGCGCATCAACCAGCCCGAAAACCACGACAGACGGGTTATCAACAGCGCACGGTACGAGTTTCACAAGCGTTCTGTCTGAGACCAACCCCGTCTCCCAAATTATACACGTTGCCATATGTTTTCCGTCCTCGCACCGCCCCGCAGCCGTCCTTCAGGCGACACACAGCGCCGGTATCCGTGGTAAACGTAAATGCGCAGTCCGCACATGTTGCGTCGGTCGCCACACCCCGTCCAGTGAGTGCCTGTCACTGCATTAGGGAGCACGACAGTGGTCTAAGAGATTTGGTATGGGCGCACAGCATCGTTGGTGGACATGGGGAAGCTGAGGAAGATGTGAAGGAAATGGAGCAGGAACGCGAACAGCCGTGGGAGCGCATACCTGTATTCAGCCGCCCTCCGTCTCGTGCGGACTCCGTGAAATTTGCGAAGATGGCTGCAAGGAATATGGAAGGAAAATCCAGGGAATCTCCAGAGGGGATGGACTGGGAAGGTGATATGATGCCTGCGTCAGGCATTACCGAGACAGGCGCGGAATTGCAGACGGGAGCTTCTCGTAACGAAACAGGGTCGGATATCTCCGATGCGACGGAAGATCTGCATTTCCTGGCAATCACCCCATCTCCTGTCCCGCCGGTCCTTGCAACCCCGGAGCACCGCCCGGCAACTGCGCCTGCTGTATGCCACGAGAAGAAGTTAGCAACTGGGAGCCAGCGGATCGCAGTGTGCGATATGAGTATACGGGTGAGCGGGTTATCCAGTATACTGAGGCCGGTTTCATCTCCCACCGTCAAGAGGGCCGGAGGATCGACAGGACAGCTAGGAGAGTTGAGCGAGGATCAACACGCAATAGATGAGCAACCTCTTCGGTCCGAATCCATGTGGGATGATAGGGATGCCTTGGCTCAAATGTATTCGAGGGTGAAAAGCGAATTGGAAGCGGTAGATGTTGCGCCTCCGCCATCTGCATCCGGTCGTACTCGAAAACGTCGCTCCCTTCGTCCTACCGCCATCAACATTGCAAAACAACCTGACCATCCCGTCCGCTCACAGGGTTGTGGAACCTTGGTTGCCACTTCCTCGGGATGGACTTCAACTGCCAACATGGATGTCGATGATACAGACGCACAAGCAGTTTCTTCTATTCTCCCTCCCTTTGAACAACAATATCAACAGTATCCACGACCGAAGATGCGATCTAGGACTCCCACTGCAGAACGGGCTTTGGTGGATGAAAGAAGGGACGCGGTGGTTGGCGTCGGTGTTGCCGTAAAAGAGTTGGAAGCTAAACTTGACTGGCGTTTGCATCATTTGAATGACGAGAGCGAAATGCTTCGCAAAAGAGGGGTGGTAGCAAGCAATGCTACACAGAGAGATATATCATCCGCAGTGGGGGATAAAGCATCGCAAGCAGCCGAAGAAGAATCTGTATCAAAAAGGGTGGATGAAGTTGGGGAGAGCCAGACAGAAGGACGACCTCCTGATGGTGGCGAGAAGAAGCGCAAGAAAAGGAAAAAGAAGAAAAAGGAGGCCAAACTCACTGCTCCTGAAAGTCCGGCTGTGCTCGAGCCATCAATAGCAGAGAGGGAGGTCATTCCTCAAACTGTGTACACTCCAACCAACATCATTCCCGACCCAACGGGGACAAAAGCATTGGTCGTGGAGAATGCAGAACCGGTGCAAGAAGAGGAGGCGATACTCTGGCCGCCCCCAGCATATATCTACGCAGTTGCGAAAGCGATAGTAGAGATAGATAAGGGAGTAGCTTCATTTCAAAAGTATGTGTTTCGCGGAGTCAGAGAATCGAGCTCAAGCCTTCGAACTGATTTCGAATGTTTTAACTGCTTTCGCTTACCGACGCAGACGGGTTCGCGGGTTTCTTTGCAGAAAGTGGTATCGCCACGCAATTGACGTCCTTTACCTCACTCAAAGGTAATCGAAGTGTCTCCAACCGACATATTTGCACATTGGAGTGCTTTTGAGATTCCGATGTCCATAAAATGGGATTCTTTTTGCATCAACAGACTATTTCGAGCTCACCGCATCTACATGCAATACCAACGAATCCTTCAGTTAATCCATGGAAAACGCAACCATGTGCTTGCATTGAAACAACTTGATCGCCTTGACGCCGCTGCCATCGTTGCGGGCATTGGCGAACACCGTCCTCCTCCTCTGTTGACCTCCTCATCGGTCGTCAGCGAGTCTACTTTCAGTCTGACCACCGCAACATCAAATTTGGATGTGAAGTCAGAAAGATTGAACCCAGTCGAGCACCGCGTACGCATATATGTGAGAAACCAGAAAAAGGGATCCAAAGTGCATGACCTGGACGAAGGGAAGCGAAAGCTGTGGGAGGAGTATCAACGGGCGTGCGCGCAGATTTCCAAACGATATGCGGTATGGCTGGACAGAATGAGGAAGGGAGAAGCCGTTGAAGTAGCAGATACGAAAGCAGCACTCTCAGATGACCTTACGGAGGAAGAATCAGAATTGGATGTGGTTCCAGACTTCAGACCTCGTTTCTCGGAGGCAAGCACTTCGCACCGTTCGCGACGCATGACAATGCATAACCCCATGCCGCCTTCGCACAACTCCTCACGTCGGTCCAGCGAGGCGCCTTCCCCTGCGCGCCGGTTCAGCTCTCAGACGGAACCACCGGCAGCTCAACAAACACGCCGGTTCAGCTCTCAGACGGAACCACCGACATCTCAACAAACACGCCGGTTTAGCGTCCAGACGCAGGATGGTAGCGCGTCACGGAGGATGAGCATGAGCCGAAGGGTGTCTCTCGGAGTGGTGAAATCAAAGGGGAGAAGGGCCAGCCTACCTGTTAAGAGTGCGTTGGAGGCAGCGTTGGAGAGGTTGGAAGAAAAGATGTCTATTGAGAACGTGGTTGCTGTAATGACGGCTGGGGAAACGGCTACCGTGGTAGTACCGGCCTAACTTAGGTTGTTTCCGTGAGAACTTTTATCAGCAAGCTGTAGGGATGGGTAGACACAGGGAGAGTAGTAGAAGTTGCTGGGCAACCCACTCGAATAGCTCACGACAATATACAAAGGAACGTCCTTGGTCAGCCCCAGGGAATTTTCTTGTGGTCATTTTTTTCCGCATGGGCCATGAACAAATAAATCTGTCCATGAGCAGGGTGTATCAGCCGTTGCGTGTTGTTAATGGGGCGCCATGTAGTCTAAGGCTGAGCAGAGAACGGCAAAAGATTTCATTAATTACGACGGTAACTCAACGGTGATTACATTGAGAGGAGTACTATAGAGGTATTTGTTGCAAAAATCCCTCCGTGGTTCCCACCGCAATGTAGCTGAGATCCTTCGGAAACCTAACGCTCATGATCCCCAAATTCAGCACTCGAATTTGACGAACTTTAGCGCAATCCTTTGTTCGCCATATCACCACATTGTTATCAAATGAGCCTGCTGCAAAGTATTCCCCATTTTCGCTAAAGCAAACAGTGCATGCCCAACTTGGTGCCAAATCCAACGTGATGAGCTCATGGCCGGTAACGTAGTCAAATAAGCGAACCGTGGAGTCCCTCGACGTGGTCACAAGCAGTGTTGGTCTGGCAGTGGCCATGTCGAGCACGGAATCTGAATGTGCCTCAATGCACCGCGTATGAGAGATGGCACGAGAATTGACCAAAATCTTGAGATCCCAGATGTATATTCTTCTGTCCAACCCCGCGCTCGCCAAGTATCTTCCGTCATGTGAAAACCTAACCACTTTTACCCATCGCAGGTGCTTTTTGATGACCGCCACACATGCCCCATTGTTGACATCCCACAATCTGATTGAGCAGTCCGTGGATCCCGATGCAATGTAACGACCGTCGGGGGTAACATCACATGAAGTGACGCTGTCAACGTGTCCGTTCAATGTGCGCTCGCATGAGGCTGACTGCGCGTTCCATATTTTGATGGTGCGGTCAAACGATGATGAGATGATGTGTCGATCATCGCGCGTGAATCGCACGTCTGTGACAATGGATTTGTGGCCGACGTATTGCGCTAGACAGGTGTGTCCTGTTCCCACCTTTTCCCCGAGGGAGTTAAATACGGGTTGGCGTACATCGTGAATGCGAATTGCGCAGTCGTAACCGCCAGTCAACCACATGGCGCTATCAAACGCAGAAAACCGTGCGCATTTGACACCCTCCTTATGGGCGACAACAAAATTTGGAAAAAGGTGAACATCCACCGCCGTGAAGATATCGTGGAGTAGACCAAATTTATGGTATAGCTTTCGGTATCTGTACTTTGGAACACGACCGTTGCGCGCGCGGAGTTGGATGAGTGCATTCAATTTGGCTCGAAGAAGAGATAGGTCGCGTATGTCGCGTAGTGAGACGTCGCCGGGCAATTCACGGTTGAGCAAGTCCCAGACTGTCTTTAGCGTGTTCGAGACGAAATCCATGGATAGTTCGTGGGCAGATGAGAGAAACTTTATAAAGTTATCTTTGATTTCCAAAAGCTGAGAAAAGGAGAGAACAAGAATGATGTTGGCGAGGCAGATGAGCGTGAATTCTGTGGATCGGTCCAGTTCACCGAAAACATGGTTGATATCCCGCTGTATGACCCGCCTGACGTCGTCTTCGTCGGGGCCTTGCCGGAGCACTCCACGATGAACGGGAGCTTGCATGCTGAAGCCTTCGGGTGGCAAAGCACCGATAGGCAGATGTTTTCCGGTCACTTCAGCAGTTCCTCGCCCACTTCCCTCGCCATCCGCACCAGGCTCGCTCGGAGTGGATGCTCGTGAAACACCGTCATTTTCTTCCTGGGACAAGCTTGTTCTTTGCATCTCCTTTGTCCCATCCAACACCGCTTGGGTTTTTCTCCTAACCACCATACCAGCAGGCCTTGAAGCCTTCAATAGATCGCCCGAATCCTTATCAAGGGAATCAGTGCTGCCTTCACCAGCCTCTCGCTCTGCCGCCCCCGTCTCATTCTCGTTTTCGTCCGATTTCATTCTTGCTTTCGCCCAGACTTTCTCCACTTCATCCATATGCCCCTCATCCTCATCCCCACCGTCCCTTGGCGCACCACCTCCTTTGCCAACATTTGACATTGTTCCTAATCCTTGCCCGATCCTCGGCAACTGCTCCTCAATATCCATATACTGTTTCTTGAGTACACGTCTGCTCATTGAGAATAGTGTTTCAAATGTTTTCATAATGCGGTCGCACTCGACTCGCTCCCCATCCTCCTCGATGTGTATATCCCGCGGCACACGCTTCATTTTAAAGTGTTCGGCAACAGCGCCGGCGTTTCCGGCGGCGGCAGGCACTCCAAACTCAGTGGCGTCGGTCACATTCCATCCGTAGAACCAGTCGCAAAGCTGGTGGTAAGCTGAGCGATAGTCTGCGGATTCGAGGTCGCGGAGATGGAAATGCGTGATGGAAGAGGACAAAGATTTAGAGTGGGCGGGATCGAAGGTTTTGAAAAAATGTTTGAGAAATGGAATGTCGAGACGGCTCGACATTATTGATAGCTCGTGAAACATCTTTAGGCACTCCATTTTGGTGCAATTTCTTTGCGAGCAGTATAGGTTGAAACTAAGATGGGGGAGCGGGGGAGAGCAAACACGGTTCCAGGGTATCCAAACCCAAGGGCGGTCATGCGTTACGTAATGACCTCAATTGCCCCTTTGGAGTTGGTAAGTACCTATGGAGAACGCCGACATGCCAAAGCAAGTGGTTGGAATCTCTCCCACACCGGCAACGGGGCAACAACCACAGAACAACTGAAACAGTCTCACCGGAAACAAAGTCCAAAGAACTTCTGCCGCTCTGCGTCCGCGCTCGCAATGGGCTGGCCAACCACCCCCGACGGGGAAGAACGACAGCCCATGGTTTATCACACAACAAATGTTCTCGGCAACTTTCTAATCGGTGCATCCGTCTCTCTAGTTTCCTCCTGTCTGTCTTCGCTAGGAGTCAATCTCCAAGCAGCCGCTTTGCGCGCTGACCGCGAACGCCTCCGTCGGGCCGAACATCAGCGCTTGCTAGAGGATGACATTGACGACTCGCAAAGTCAGCGCTACGGCACTGTTTCCTCAGGGTTTGGTGGGCCTTCCTCAGCTATTGCAAGAACGAGGACAACCTCTTCAAATCCAGACAGCGTGGTGGTCGTCGGCAGGCCTGGCAGTGCCTCGACGGACGCCGGGGACGGAGCGACGCGCGGGAGACCAGGTTCGGGTGGGCGGGCGCCTGCACATCGTCGTGGTAGCCGAGACAGAAGTGCGGGAAGCAACAGAAGCTTTCTTGGGGGAGAGTTTGCGCGAAATGAGCTGGGCTCCAAACTCGGAAGGTTCAAACGGGATTCTTGGAGAGACTTCATTGCGAAGTGGCAGTGGTATCTGGGTGAGTCCTCTCAGCGGGTTGTTTCAATGCGTCGGCACATTGGATCCTCCTTCTGCCGATCATTGCTGTCAAGATCCGATACTGAACCTCAGCAATTCCGGTCCAGGTTTTAGCATGTACTTAATTTGCCAACTCTTCGGCTCAGTGATAGCTTTGGGATTCATCTCGCCCGTTGTGCTCGCACCGTTGGGCGCGGCTGGGCTCATATTCAATGTCCTTTTTTCCCGTCTCTTCCTTGGAACGCCCATAACAGGGTACGATTGGTTTGGCACCTTCTTGATTGTAATAGGCTGTGCCATCGTCAGTACTTTTGGTTCTGGAGCATCCGAAGATAGTGAGTCTGATATTTATCGTCGCCCGCTCGCGCCGAAACTGCCTTAAAATATTCAAATTTTTCCAATCGAAGGGCAAACAATAGACGAACTGATCCGCTTGTACGGCCGCCCGACGTTCATCGTCTTCTTCACCATCCAGGGATTGTTCGTGATCGGATCATTCATATATATCAAATATCTTGAATATGGATTTGGGTCCTTCAAAGGGTGGGCACATGGGCTGGCGGTACCGCCTGGAGCATCAACTCGGTACAGAGAGGAACACGCTCCTTTGTTGAGGACAAATGCGCCAATTTCTCCTGTTTCTCCTTCCGCTGCCTCCTACCGTGCAACACGGAAGAAGCGACTGGAGCTTATTGGTGTGTTCTATGCGCTATTGGGGGGGTTGGCCGCTTCTGAGACACTTCTATTGGCCAAAAGCGGGTGAGTTTGAGGACATTGGGCTAGCCTACTGTGGGGTATTCAATCTAATCGCATCTGCGCCACGCTTGAACAGTGTGGAACTGATGATCGTTTCAGCGCTACAAAGCGAGAACCAGTTTCATGGATTATTTTCTTTCATGGTTCTCGCGGTGCTGGTCCTTACCCTTTTTCTGCAGGTTAGCAAGTGTTCTTTCTTCTCACTCAGATTGTCACAGTTCGGTGGGCTAACTTCTTTCCGTTGTACCATCAGCTCTATTGCCTGAATCGTGGTCTTCATTACGCTTATCCCGTCATTGTCGTACCGCTCTTTTATACCGTATACTCATGCTTCTCCCTCATCAACTCTATCGTTTATCTCGACCAACTCAACCTCTACTCCCTTCCCGACCTAGTCTGCATCACCACCGGCATTGGAATCATTGTAGCCGGTGTATGGCTGCTGCGCGGGTCACAGCAGGCTGACAAGCCGGAAATGTGGGATCGGGATGACCCGGCGGGCAGACCACCAGCTGTATCTGGAAGGAAGAAAAGTGGCGAAGATGATGAGGTCGGACGGACGAGTGCGTATACCAATGGAGAGGATGATGTGGATAGGTTGCTGGAGACTGCGGAGGCTATGGTTGCGTCAAGTGCAATGCCGGCTGAGCAGAGGTCGTAAGACGCCTTTCCTTGGAAAGATGGTTATATGGGATGTACTCAATCACTGTTTCCGTGTCCTGTTTTTCTTTGTACAAGTTTATCTTCTTTTAATTGAAATCTTTATGCACCTCGTGTTGAAATAATAAGCGAGGCGGTGCTCGGCGTTGTCACCATTAAGTTATCTACAAGCACTATTTTGGGTACTCCCCCCGCATAGCGAACTTTCGGTGCCGCAACGCCCCGGTGTTCTGGACCTTATTGAACTGATAATCGAATACTGGCATCGGTCCAAACTCCAGCATGGAATCTTGCCAATGCGATTCCCCCAACAGTTCCCGATCCGGCCCGTACGACTGCCCATAGTGCACCCCTGCTTCTCGATGACATATGCTCAACGACCGCTGACTTTCAAAGTTGGTATACAGGTTATAATAACCATACTCGGCGACGAATGTGATGAAATCGAATGTCCACGCATTCTTGAGCTCCTTGCGCCCCGCCATGTACCAGCCGTTGCTCTGCAGGTCCGAAAACAGCGGTGCGTAGCCAAGCGCATTGTAGTGAAGGATGACCCGTTTTCCATCCATCCACCGCATGAATTGCACCCATTGGAACGGGAACAAAAGTTGGCCCCACGTCCCCACAAGCTGGTATCTGAAAGGCTTGTTCCCGTTCTTGACTTCCACTTTACAGTTGCCCAGGCACGTCGCCTGACTTTGCAACGAAATCCCGTACAAGTTTGGATCAAAATTGTCGGGGTTCTCATAGTAGTGCGCTACGGCGGGGCGCAACCAGCGGTACCACAGCGGAGACAACTCGATATCGTCTTCGACGACGAACGCAACCTCGTCCCAGCTTGACGGGTACCACAATTCGAACCATTGTCCCGCCAGCCCGACGTTGAAATTCCGAACGTGCACCCTTTTCTCCCCTCGGCGCCAATCCCACCCGTTGATGACGCGGAGGACTTGTGAGCGGAGCTTGAATGCTTCTGTTTTAGGTCTTTTGGGATAGTCAACGTAAATGTCGACATCGATGCGGTGGTCAGCGGGGTATTCAGCGTTCGACATGGAGGTGAGGAGTCGTTGGAGCGAGTCTGGACGATCGTAGGTTATGATCTTGATGAAGAACTTGACGAGGTTGCGCTTCGTCTCGACTTTGGTGTTTTTCCCGTCTTTCTGCTGTTTGGGCGGCCAGAGCCCTTCAAGGGTAGGTGCCGGATTCCAGCACGTATTCCCATCCTTGACCATCCAAAGCCCGTACTGTTGCAATCTTTCCTCCTTTAATGTCGTATTCCTCAAATCGTCGCTCGTAATCAAAACTGGCCAGGGGCGCCCGTGGATGTTGGATGAATATCCGTCTCCGAAGAAGGTTTTGCCGCTGAGAAAGAGTTTGTCGGGTAGGAAGGCCATTCCTGCTTTCTTTTGGGATAGTATGGCGTTTATCATGGCTGCCTCGTTTTCAAGTGGTCTCCAAATTGTTTGCAGCTTCGTTCCGAGCCGGTTGAGGAATGCCACACCTCGTTCTGGAAAAATATGGAATGTATCAATGAAACTGTCTCATTAAACTTGCAAGAAAAAGGATACCGGACAAAGACGCCACCTACCATTTGCCCTCACAAATGTTAACCCAGTAGCACCCCTAATTGCTACAACATCAACCCCCTCATCTATTTTCTTCTCAACATGTGGCAGGGGATCATCCAACCAGGGCGCTTCGGGATCCGCCAGCAGAATAGAATATCCCACATCCAACATCTTGCTCAATGTCTGGGACCGTCCGAGCACCGCCTGAGCTTCCTGCTTCGGTTCATATGCCCCCCCTTCATTCTTTAACTTGACTATCCGATCCATCTGCACCACCGGCTCACCCGTCCGCCTCACGAGTTCCTCGTGCGCTTTGTCGTCCATCGCCACGAGAATATATTTGCGTACGCCAAGGTTGCGGGCATGGCAGATCCAATTGAGCGTCATGGATACTTTGGGATTGGGGACGAACAACACAACGGCATAGGTGACGTTGTTGTGCTCAATGGAACGGCGTGCAAGGATGGCGGCGTAGGTGGGCGATTTATTAGGGTCAGTGACACCACCGCGGACTAAGAGAGGAAGTGCGAAGAGGAGAAAAACGAGCAGAAACAGAGGGTTGTCTCTTCTTGTGTTGGTGATCATGTTGCGAAATGGTGAAAGAGCGTTGGGTGAGCTTGGGATCTTAGCTTCGCGATCCAGACCCTCGGGCTTTATTTACTGTTCGGTGGCTTTGCACAGATACCCCGCTGTCAGGGTATTCTAGAGATCTCACTCCCAACCGCTCTCCTTGGTATGTAGGTGGCCTTGTGCCTTTGCAAAGGACTAATGGGGGTTTTTGCTGACGCGTAATTGTTGGAAATTGGGGTTTGGTAGTGTAGTGGACAAAACGGTTTGGTTCACGTATGCGTTGGCGAAGGATATTTACGCGGGCGACCATGGCGCAGGTGCATGATACTATTCAAATGTGAGATTGCTATACCGTGCCGTTCGTGAGGGTGACTAGATAACTTGGGTTTGAACGCCGGCCAAGGCGAGCGCAGCTCGAGCTACTAGAAACTTTTCAGAGCAACGGATCTTCAAAGAGTCTCAACAGGTGGATCGGTACGTTGCACTGTATTTACGGGTCGCTATATGGTCTAAATATGGAATTTTCGTCCACCTAACAATTGGGGGGTGTCCGCATAACGACCCCCATATCCATCACTCATTGCCCTCCTCACACCCTTCCGTGCCCTTGGGTATTTGGTGGTCCTCACTATCATGGTATGGCTCTTGAGAGAGGCCTTCGCCGTCAGCGTCGGAATTCTCTGCAACATAAAACGCCGACGTTGGACCAGGATGACTTTGAGATCTTAAAATGTAATAACCAGCGGGGAAGACTTACCGTTGAAACAATCCTGCAACGTGTTCCCTTCAAGTACAGCCATCTCCCTCTCCAATTGAGTCAGCGTCTGACGATACCACGTTAGCTCGTCTTCCAACCTTTTCACACGCTTCTCTAAGCCTAAACAGCAATGATTTGCCTCCATTCGTGGGATTTGTCCATCGGTTGCTCTCTGTTCCGGTGATGGGTTGATTGGGAAGACTGACTCCCTGGCCCCGTCTGCACGCCTCTTTTCGGCATTTTCTTTCTCCTCTGATCTGTGCCCAACAAAATTGGGATTGGGGCTACCTTCCGGGCGACTCTCATCTTCGAAAAATCTCTCCCACTCCAACTCCGTTTTTCCATCGGGCGGAGATGGAGTTTCGTTCAACTGCCGTAGATTTTCGCCAGCGGAAGGAAGACGTTCAGCCAATTTCGCATCGGCGACCAAATTCGCAGCCGCAGTGTCCGCCGAATCGCGTTCGGATGCATCAGACAATGCCCTCTGGGACGTCAAGAATGAATCCCAGGCAACTGATCTCTCCGTAACACCTCCACGGCTCCGAGGAAAGCGCGAAAGAGGTGAACCCGGCGGGGCTGACTCGGACGAGCACTCGCCAACGACAGTCCCAAAATGGGAAGGCGAGTGTGCGGTGGGCGGTGCCGATTCTGAGCTCAGGAGTTCATTCCACAAAATGGACTGACTGGTGGTGCTACGCTTAGCATATGATGACTTCGGGGCAAGCGAGAAAAGGTCGGTGTTTTCTTCTTTTTGGGATGTTGTGAGTATGGTTCCCGTTGGCGATGCTCGCACAGTGCGAGCCGCTTCCACAAGATTCGAAAGGGGAGTGATCGATCTTCCCGGCGTCTCGCTGGAAAAGGTATGAGTGCTTGGGGTTGAAGGCGTCAACTGACCGTTGCTGTGAAAAGAACTGAGTGGGGCTGTTCCATTCAAGGAAATTGAACCTGGCAGCTACTTACTGAAGTACAAGTATGTCAGGTCGGTGGCTCGAAGGCTCCTCCTCAAAAGAGCGAGGATGCCGCTTGCGGTGTCGACGCTCTTTGGACAGCAAAAACCACGCCGCTCAACAATTTTGACTCTCATGTTCAAGGCAGTTAATCTTACCAACTCCGTCGCTCAGAGACTTCTGAAGGTCCATGTCCTGAAGCATTCTCTGATGGCTTAAATGAAATCATGTTCCATTTTTAAGCCACTTGGACATCCTTTTACCTTTGAACGTTTCCTTGGTGGCGTCCTGTGAAGGTTGTCGTCGTCTTTGAAACGCAAAGAGGTCAACTGACGATCACGAGAGCAGAACAGCTTTACCAACCTCACCTGGAATCTCACGCTCCAGATTAAGTAAATCTAGGGACTTGGAAGGCAAATGCGGTGCACCACGAGAAGATCGTTCTTTGGGGGCTGGATTGGATGCCGGTTGATCGCCATCATCGCCCTGTGCGCCTTCTGACCCCTTCCCAACCTGAAATGAAGCTTGGACACGGAATGACCGAAGAATTGATGGACTGGTAACCGAGTTTGAGAAGCGCTTCTTCACTCTCTGCCTGTTGAAAAACTCTTTTTGCTGGAAAATGGTTGAAATCAGGAGATCCTCATTGGATACCGATAATCCAACCTCTATTAACACCACCTTTTGTAGTTCCATCTGTCTCTGAACAGTCTGATTGCGAGAACCTGAAGTCCAATTCATCATTTATGAAAACCAAATCGGACAATTGCCTTTCGCTTGTGGGAATTATGATTGTTGGAATTTGCGTTGGGGTGCGGGAATGAACTTCGCTGACCTAATCCGCCCATTCCGATGGTCGCCAAATGAGAGGACCCGTTCGCAACTCCCATTTGCGATCTCCAATTGCCATCAACAAGCAACGAACGAGGAAACAACGCAAACCCTAATTTCATACTGCAGTGCAAAATGGCAGAAGCTGTGCTTGCTTCCTCCACGTCTACCCGGTTGCTGCCTTTCCTTCTCTTGGCGAAAAGCACAAAAGGGGCGGGCTGTGTCAAGTTGATCCAAGACGCTCTCTCTGCGCCCGGGGTTTACGTTTTCTCGGAATTGCTGGAGACTCCTAATGTCGAAGCGGTTGGGCCGTTGCCTTGTTGAGAGTATGACTTTGACTTTATAGCCAAACTTATGTCATTCCTTCACCGCGTAGCTGAAATCCCACACTGAACATGCACCCTACTACAACCTCTTGGAGCTATTTGCGTACGGAACATATCAGGAATATAAAAGTATGATGTTATATTCTCCACCGATTGGAGTATCGCTGTCATATGCTAAATGGCTTCTCGAAGGTCATGCCGCTGCCTTGCCCCCTTTGAGCGATGTTCAGCTTAAAAAGCTAAAGCACTTGTCGATTGTGACCATGTCCGGAGAAAACCGGGTATGTTATTTCTCGAACAAATTTCAATGACGCATCTTTGCTCATAACTCTGTTTTGAGCAGACCCTGCATTACGAGATACTTCAGGGCTACCTCGACATTTCCAATGTTCGCGAATTGGAAGATTTGCTCATCGATGCTATATACCAGGATGTCATCAAAGGGAAGCTCGATCAAAAAAAGAAGGCCGTGGAAGTGGAATATGCAATGGGACGAGATTTGAGACCAGAACAATCCGAAAAAATCATGTCGATGCTCGCTGCTTGGTACGGTTGTGACTCCGATCCGCCGAGGCATTTTGCTCTCGTACATGGATGCTAAAATCGAGATCATTAGGCTCAAGACTTCAGATACCATTCTCCAAACTATTGATAAACAGGTTAAAGCAGTGAGTGATGCCACGAACGCATACAAAAAAGGCTTGGAGGATTACGAGTCGAAGATGGAGGGAATGAAAAAGGAGGTGAAGCAATCGAGCCAGGACGGAGGACGCGGTGGCTCACATGGCGGTGGTTCACATGGTGATGGATTTGACTCTCGGAGGGAGAGTTATCACGGGATGGACTTCGAAGACAGTCACCGAGATCGGAAAGCTGGCAAAGGGTGAGTGAGCCTTTTGAGCTTAAAGTCGCGGGGTGATTTTGAATTCTAAGATCCGTTCTGTTGTTCCATTACACTAGAAGGTCGATGAAGGGACGATCAGGCGGACCAAGTCGAAGATGATCTGTATAATGGACGTCCCTTGATTTCAGAAATGCATATTATCGGGTTTCCGCAATTCAACATGTCTCATTTGGGTTCCAGTGGTCGGTCGCTTCGTATGAATCACAACCACACAGGCCAGACCTCTTCCAGTATCACAAACAAACCGACGTCCGTGTGACCTTCATGCGACGCGTTTGTTTTCAACCATGTCCTGTCTGCATGTCAACGGCGAAAAGCATGTCCACCCACCCACAGTCCACCACAGTCCACCCCATTCGTGAGCGAGGTGTGCAGATTCAACACAGCCGGTATCCTTGTGTGCCACAAGGTGGCCGTTTTTGCAATGCTCGCGACGCCTGTCAAATTTGTACAACTCTACAACTTGACGCGTGTCAAAGGGACGCGTGTCAAGGTAGACGGCACGAAGGCGGATGGGAAGAATGGATGAACTAGCTAGGTAGTTAGAGCTATAAAAACCCCCCCTCTCCCCCGTTTTTCTG